>OW052245.1:45454085-45574085 GCA_932526585.2 Philonthus cognatus
TGGATGGTGAAGATTTAATTTCTGGGGAAAACAAGCGCACTATATTAATACTAATACATTTAAATAAATGCCTGATAGTTTTTTAAAAAATAAAAAAAAAAATTTAAATTGAAATTTTTGTAAGGGTATGAAAAAAATGATTTTCGCTAAAACTTTTTTAATTTTTGTAAAAATCTAAATAAAATATCAAGGACATTCTTAACACCATTAGGAACAATGTTAGAGGCTCATTTTCCCCAGAAAAAAATTTCAACGCGTAAAGTTGTTTTATTCTTAAAGTTAGTTTTCTTTTGAAAATGTTAAAAAAATATTTTTTTAAGATAAATTGAAAGTGGTTGTAAAACAGCGTGTTAGGAATTAAATTAGCTTTAATTTGAGTTAAAGTTTGTTTCTGTGACATGGAAATTGTGTTTATTGCAAGCGTTCAAAATTAATACTATCTTTTATATCGATGTTCATCAAATTTTAATTCAAACTGGACGTCTTGAGATTTTTTTCTATGAAAAAAAAAACATGCTACGCTGATACTTACGTGAATTTGTGATAATTTGTTTTAGTTTTTTAAAAGAATTAAAAATAAAAAATGTTTAAAAAAATTATTCATTGTTTGTTTTAAGTTATATAAAGTAATTAATCAGTAATAATACACACCTTGGTTTCATTTCTTTATTAATTGATTAAAACAATTGATAAAATTACAGTGCAATACAATTATACATGGAAGATTAAATATCATCAAACAAACATGTATTCGTTTTCTTTTTGGTTTTTTTTTAAATTTTAATTGAGATAGAGGTACTTTTGATTTTGCATTCCTCTCTCCCTTAAAAAAAAAATGGAAATTTATTTGCCACTCGCTCTCAATTACAAACATCGATTTCAGTTTAGCCCCGCTACACTCCCTCAAACTTTTTCCTCCTGTTAGTTATTACGCGGAATGACATGAAAAATGTCGGTGGTGGCGAAGTTTTTTTTTTAATTTCCATCTCTTCCAAAAAAACGATTCTCTGATTGAGTTTTGGCGCGGTTGATGGATACCCGCTATAAATTTATAGTAGTTTATTTCGGAGGAGTTCGAACGTGTGATTTATACTTTCCAATAAATCCATTTTTGGCGACCGCCGCCATTCGTAACAATAAAATGCAAATACATCCAGATAATATTTAAATTGTTACACTGTATTGCGGTACACGCGCGAGTTTATCCAGAAATTCTGACCTGAAATTCAAAACGCGTTGTTATGTAAATAGAAATAATGATAAGATCGGGATTAGATCTAACCCATTTTAGAATTACCATTTTTTATATATGAGAATAAGGTAGTTCCATCACTAACATAAAAATATTTGTTTATTCAATTTAAAGAATAAAAACACTTGTGTTGTTTCAGTTTTTATATAGTAAATGCTTTATAAAATTTACATTTACTCGCTTACGAAATGCTCAAACCCGACGCATTCACTAAATTATTATGGATGGTCAATTGAAAATCGAATGTTCAGATTAACCCATTTGCATACATAAAGGAGACAATAATTATTGTAATATGGTAAAATTCATTTTCTCATGTATCGCAGATGTCACAAATATCGTTCAATATTTGTACAGTATAGGAACCAAGTTTTTGGAATAAAATTAATTCTGAGAGGTCAGGGAATTTTATTTCAAAAACTTGGTTCCTATACTGTACAAATTTTAAGCGGTTATTAAAATGCAAAAAATCATTTAAACCGGGTGTCGACTTGGCGGACGCAACAGGAAATCCCATGCAATTTTTGAAATGTTCAAATTTTGGCTCCCCTATTTATTTTAGAAACAAAATGTATTTACCTTTTTTATATAGGGAAAAATTTTGAATTCATTTGTGTTAACGTTTATTACTTTACGTTTCTCTAAGTTAAAATAATTAAGAAAAAGTAATGTGATTTTATAAAAATAATGACATGCCATGGAATTGAAACAAGAATGTCAAATTGGCAAAAGATATCGCAGTCACTTGATTAAAGTAAATGTTTTCGAAATAATTTACACAAGAAAAAATCCTACTAATAAAGTGGTATTATGCAGACCACAGTTATCACGATCTTTGTGTTATGTTTTTTTGTCGTTTATTAGGTAACAGCAATATCTTCTGGTATTTTGACATCCACAATTGTTGTATCAATTCCATAGCATGTCATTATTTTTATAAAATCACATTACTTTTTATTAATTATTTTAGCTGTAAATTTTCCGACATTCGTTGATTTTTAAAAGAGTTTAATTTAAACCTTTAAACGAGTGTTTTCCACTCCCAGACTAAGCATGTAGTACTATTTCGAATTTAGAAAAGCCCCGTAAACAAATTTTCTGGGCTTTTCTAAACTCGAAATTTTACTTCATGCGCCACGCGTATAAAACACAGATTTTAAGTGAAGTTAAAATATACATAAGTTTGACAATATTATAGTGTTTTATACGCATGGCGCATGAAGTACAATTTCGAGTTTAGAAAAGCCCAGAGAATTTGTCACGGGGCTTTTCTAAACTCGAAATTTCACTTCATGCTTAGTCTGGGATGGAAAAACACTTGTTTAAGGCTTTAAATTGAACTTAAAAAAATAACAGGGAATATCCGCAATTGTTGTATCAATTTCAAGGTATGTCATTGTTTTTATAAAATTACATTATTTTTTCTTAATTGTTTTAGCTGTACATTTTCTGACATTCGTCGATTTTTAAAAGAGTTCAATTTAAAGCTATAAACGAGTGTTTTTCACTCCCAGACTAAGCACGAAGTAAAATTTCGAGTTTAGAAAAGCCCCGTGAAAATTTGTCGAGGGTCGCGCAGCGACCTAAGACAAATTTTCTGGGCTTTTCTAAACTCGAAATTTTACTTCATGCGCCACGCGTATAAAACACAGATTTTAAGTGAATTTAGAACATACATAAATTTGACAATATTATAGTGTTTTATACGCGTGGCGCCTGAAGTAAAATTTCGAGTTTAGAAAAGCCCAGAAAATTTGTCTCGGGTCGCTGCGCGACCCTCGACAAATTTTCACGGGGCTTTTCTAAACTCGAAATTTTACTTCATGCTTAGTCTGGGAGTGGAAAACACTTGTTTAAAGCTTTAAATTGAACTTTAAAAAAATAGGGAATATCCGCAATTGTTGTATCAATTCCATTGTATGTCATTATTATTATAAAATCACATTACTTTTTCTTAATTATTTTAACTTAGAGAAACGTACGTACAGTGTTAAGTGTAAACATTCATAAGTTTAGAATTTTTCCGCACATGAAGTAAAATTTCGAGTTTAGAAAAGCCTGAAAATTTAATTTTGTTATTCCGCATGCGGAGGGACCAAACCGAATTATTAGGCTTTTCCAAACTCGAAATTTTACTTAATGCTTAATCTGGGAGTAAAAACACTCGTTAGAAGCTTTAAATTACACTATTTTCAAAAGCGACAAATGCTCGAACTAAATAGCGTATATATCGTGATATGTATACTGAAATAAATAATTTGCTAGTTGTAAAAATGTTATAATAAAAAAATTATCGTATGGTCGATAAATATAATTATAAATCGTTAGTCAAAATGTTATAAATAAAAAACTTTTTTTAAATTCTAATTAAAATATTCGCGCACACAGTTTTACTCTATTTTAATTTAACGGGCGGCGCTCGTTATTTATAATTAGGCGAAACGTAATTTCGAAATGATACGTGTTTTGTGTACGTATTTTGTTTTTTACGCCACCGCCCTGACGAAAAGTTACGCGCCGCCGAATCACAATGGATTTAATTCAGATGAGACGCATTTTTCTCAATTAAATTACAGAGCTGAAAAACGACGGGCGAGGGAATGTTTTTTCGGTGCGAGACGACGGGTTTTATGCTAATTGAAATATTTGAATTCATTTGGAATATCACCACTTAAAAAAAGATATATAAAAAATATAAACAAAAAAGTAGAGATAATTTAAAGTTAAAAAATTGGGCGTGGTTTGAAAATTATTTTAGTTTTCGAATATGAAATCTCTTAATGTTAAATAGAACGTGGGTAACAAGCAATTCAAAAATTTCAATAATTTCCTCTTAAACCTTATGTTATTTAGATTTATTGAGAGAGTTACGTGAAGATCGAATTTAATTGATAATTTATTATTATTTAGATTAATTGAGTGAGATACGTGAAGATCGAATTCAATTGATAAATAAACAATAATAACCTTTCCTTGCACTTATATTTTACTTCAAAATGTATGTTTAGGAGACTTAGTGATTATAAATAATGAATTACTACTTCTTCAGTTTACCATAAAGAAAAATTGAATTTGCCAATAGTTCGCAGAATATTTACAAAATATAAAAACGAATTAAAATTCATATCGACTTTCTGCAACAATTAAGTCTCGTTTAGACTTCTCCAAATATTCATTGAACCAACTACTTCTTTAGTTCACGAGAAATAAAATGAGATCTGAGAGGAGATAATTTTAATTATAGAATATCAACACTTAAAAATAACACAAATAAGACAATTAACTTTGTTTGTATAACTGAGGATTTAATTGTGACTATAGTTTCGACAACTTTAACTTGTCATTATCAAACATAAAGTACTTTATGTTTGATAATGACAAGTTAAAGTTGTCGAAACTATAGTCACAATAAAATCCTCAGTTATACAAACAAAGTTAATTGTCTTATTTGTGTAAATAATGATGTATAACGAAGGAGAAGCCTCCAAAGTGAACAGGTTAAAAATAACAATTTTGTAAGAGATATAAACACAATTTTAAAAATACCGTTATGATTTTAAAAAGAAAACACTTGGCTAAATTTTACTAATATTTTGGTTCTCTATTTCAACTAGTTTTGACGTTGAGTCATTCTTAAGGGACAATATCCCTATTCCTTAACCGTACAGTACGCACGTGGACTAAAATCACATCACCTTAGGTCTACTATTTGAAATTCTAAAGAATATGCTTATCTTTAGAATTTCTAATAGTAAACAAATTTTTACGTAAACAAATTATTTTTGTCTTACAAATAATTTAATCTTAAACTCGTGTTCCGAATCAGAATAACGATCAGCAATAGAATCATTATCATCATCATCTTCCATTACTTCCAGATACAGTTTATATTTCTATATAAATATTATAGTTTTTTTGACACACTTTAATTAAAATATTATATTCTAGCCTCACTGAACACTTTGGGCTTTTCAGACGCAAGCTTTAATTTTTACAATATTCTACGTATATTTTTGTCCCTTTCAATATCACATAAAATTACATAAGATATACATTTCTTTAGACAGTGCCAATTTAATTTTTAATTAATGGCCACATATGCACTGTAGGGTTAAAACCGAAACTTTGGAACCAGTTGGAATAAAAAAAAATAATTAGTAACGTTTACCCTGTGTTATCTTTTTAAAATCATAGCTAAATATATTTCACCACGTGAAAGATGAGAAACTTTTTCAAGATAATATCGCGATGATTGAGATTATTTCTATATATTTATTTATTACTAAACAAAGATGCAGTTTTTAATATTAATAATATTTATTACCTAAAAGGACATCCCAATTACAGAGTAGTATTAAAATAGGAAAAATTCCTAAAATAATAAATATAACAGAGCAAAATTACAAAAAACGTGATATTGGTTCAGGTTCTATTTAAAGATAATAAATTAAATATTTAGAAATAATAATAATAAAATAATGACATAATGAAATAACAATAGCCATTTGCTGTTATTAATATCAAGTAGCAGAAATGTATATAAAGAGAGTATTATGTAACACCGAACATTTTCATAACGAGAATTTTTCTTTGAAGTATCCATATGCATACATTGCACATTTTCCGATTCTCGGTTTATTAAAAGAATCCAATTTGAAGCATTAAGCCAGTGTTTTCCACTCCCAGGCTAAGCATGAAGTAAAATTTCGAGTTTAGAAAAGCCTGAAAATTTGGTTTGGTCGCGTAGCGCGAAGCGCGGAGCGGCCAAACCAAATTTTCAGGCTTTTCTAAACTCGAAATTTTACTTCATGCGCCACCGGTACACAAAACACTGACATATTACGAAGTTTAAAACACACCGCTAAACTTTACATTGAATCAGTGTTTTGTACCGGTGGCGAATGAAGTAAAATTTTAAAAGTTTAGAAAAGTCTGAAAATTTGGTTTGGCCGCTCCGCGCTTCGCGCTACGCGACCAAACCAAATTTTCAGTCTTTTCTAAACTCGAAATTTTACTTTATGCTTAGCCTGGGAGTGGAAAACACTCGCTTAAATACCTGATAAATAATTTTAAGAATATATAAGATCCTAATGTTAGTTTAAGTAGTTAGTTTGATAATGGCACGCTGTTGAGCCGAAACTAGTCACAGTTTTAAATAAAAAGTGAATACAAAAAAGTAATCAGTGTTAATTATTTAAAAATTTACAATGTTTCACAAAGTAACCGCCTCCATCACAAGATATTTACTCGCTTAAAGCTTCAAATTGAATTCTTTTAATATACCGAGCATCGGAAAATGTGTAATGTATGCACATGGACACTTCATAGAAAAATTCTCGTTATGAAAATGCTCGGTGTTACATAAAACTCTCCGAATATATATTACATACTAAATAAAAAGCAATGATGTTTTTAAACCATATTTGTCGTGATAATGAAAATTTACCTTAAATGTAGTGGCTAGTTTCATCAAAAAATTAAATCAAATCCATCTCTAAATTGAATTAAAATATTGCTGCTAATTATTAGCAAATAAAATGCCCAAATAAAACTCAATAATATTCTACATTTAACGTTATGATTTTATGGACTTTAAATTACGTGTATATTTGTAGATTATATTTTTAATTGATTATTTGTATTGATTTCATATAAATTCATTTTAACATCCTATTTACTATTTGCATACATTTTTATCCGTGGTGTGTGTCATTTTAAGTCTGTTTTATATTTATTTTTAAACAGAGGATATTTCATAAACTCAATCAAATTGAAGAATCATTCGTTACGCATAGACCTTAAGTTTTTTCAATGTAATATGGATCTTTCTATATTAATATGTTTATTGTATTATTTTTAATTAATTTCTTTCTTATTTTGTTTACGATGCAGTCATTTCATAAAATAATAAACAGTTATTAAATAAATGTATATCCATGTAACATGGAGAAAACAAAGTCTATGCATCTCGAACGATTCTTAAATTTGATTCAGTTATTAAAAATAACAACGTAGACATTAGAATAGTAAACATTTTAAAATTTAATAAATTTGTTTATAGGGCTTATATTACACAGGGAATTTATTTTTTAATTTTACATAACCCGATTTTTACGCAGTAAATGTTGACATTCGTCGATTTTAAAAGCGTCTAATTTTAAACTTCTAACAAGTGTTTTCATTGCTTGCTTAAACATGAAGTAAAATTTAGATGTGCGGCGCAGAGCGAAGCGTGGAGTTTTGGCAAATATAAATTTGTATGCTTTTCATAACGCTTTTAAAATTACCCGCTTTTGAAAAGCAACGAAAACCTGCAAATTTGCGAAGTATGCATCGTGATGTGTTTACTTGAAAAAGCAAATTGCTGTATATTATCTTGAACAAGTTTCTTATCGTTCACGTGGTGAAACATATTTAACCATGATTTAAAAATGAAAACACTTAGTTGAATTTCACTAATATTTTGGTTTTTTATTCCAACTAGTTTCGACTTTGAGTCATTCTCAAGGAGAATGATTCAAAGTCGAAACTAGTTGGAATAAATTAGAATTATAAATTTAACCAAGTGTTTTCTCTTTTAGATCATGGTGTATATTATTTGTATATTATTATTAGGTACTTATTTGAGTATAACTGAAAATATCAAGACGAAGTTTTTATTTCACCTAATGATATTCGAGTTTAAACCAACGAAATGTAAATATAATTGATGAACTGGATTATTAATTAATTATTAAAATTTCATTTCCCGCACAAACGAGAAGAAAAAAAAAGAAAATTTAAAGAGGCCCGTGTTTGCATTCCCCGAAACTGATTTTCATAGTAAATTAAACGCTTACGCCCCCTCGGCGCATAACCAACTAAACAAAAGCCGCAATTTGCCCATTGAATGATTAATCCACCTCACTTATTTACCGGTTGTTAAGCGGAAGTTTCAGGAACTTTTCCCTCCCGCAGGTCGGATAAATTCGTTATTGTTTCACACTCTAGGGAGCAAAAAAGTCGGTCCGGAAATTATTAAACAATATTAAACAATATCCAACATTATTAAACGATTTGGATGTGTGGATATCGTTTACGTGACAAATAATTTACAAAAAGTAGAGTTTGTAACGAACTTTACTTGCATCGATTGTCACAGCTGATAAATGTGAGATTTATGGGTTGGCAATCGATGCTAGTCCATCTATATATTGTTAACTTTATGAAAGTGTACGTCTTTATTTTAATTTATTTATTTCACAGATAATGCCTAAAATTTACAATAAGTTGGCAAAACTTTGTTGCCTGTCTTTAATTTAATAGATTTATGGGTCCGGCTATAAAAATAGTTGCCGGAGCGCTCTGAAATCAGACTGCGCTGGGATTTCGGCTAAGCATAAGCGATCTTCCAGAGTGGCCTCCTAATTGCATCTCTGCTATGCATAAGCGAGTTGAAATTAGACCGGCTAGAGTACCGAGACGTTTCTGCTATGTATAAGCGATTCCTCCTCGTTGGAACATAGCATTACCTGTACCCGTTCCGTTGAATTCCAGGAGAGTCCTGCTACGTATAAGCGTTCTCTCTCTGTTGAATTCAAATACCCGTACCTGTTCCGTTGAATCACAGAGGAGTTCTGCTATGCATAAGCGTTCTCTCTCTGTTGAATTCAAATACCTGTAGTAGAGGAGTTCAGCTACGTATAAGCGTTCTTTCTCTATCCCGTTTGAATCAGAAGTGGCCGGAGTTCAGCTACGTATAAGCGCTCTCCGGATCCCACTCTGAGCTGTATTACCCGTATATGTGTGCTACTGTTACCGCAGCGGAAACGTGTTAGTTTGCGCGTCTGCTACGCATAAGCGACCGCTAACCAACACTGGAAGTTGGCAGACCTTCCTACTACTGCTGCTGCGCATAAGTGCTACAGTAAGGAGGCCTGTAATTGTATATAAATGTATTGTAGATATTTACTTATTGTGTTTATTTAAACTTAAACCAGCATAATTAATTATTGGTTTATTTTCTCCTAATAGAGACACCTGACGGTCCAGAACCGAACCCGGAGCGGTACGAGAAGAAGACCGAGCCAGAGTTGGAATTTAGTTGTACATAGGGTTGAGTTTTGTTTATTTAATAGCATATCTTAACATTATTTTTATTTTATATTATTTTACGAATAAATTTTATTTTTTTCAAAATATTGTTACATTATTTCTGCACTAACAGGGACTCTGATTAAACCTGAACCTGGACTAACCCGAGGTGTACCCTAAAGGAGGGTTAAAACCGTTACAAGTTTTCAAACTGAAGGATTTGACTAATTTAGAACTTTTTTTATGGATTTCACAAAAGTAGTAATCTTGATAATGCTGTAAATGGCGAAACTAGTCAAGTAAATATAGAAAAAATTGTGAAACAAATCAAGTGTAATTTCATTTAAAAATGTTTCACCAAGTGACAAGTGAGAAAGTCATTCAAAAAATATAAATATTAGCATAGTACTAGGACAGAAAGACCTGTACCCTTGTAAGACAGGGAAATAAAAATGATATGTAAATATAATTATATATTATAATTTGTACTTTACTACAATGTATTTCTTTCTTTTCAATAAAGATGATGTATAGTAAAATTCACGAGAGGTGTCCAATGATTACAGATTTGAAATCTATGGTAAAACTTTTCTTTGAGGTATTTTTAAATCAACAATATTTCTTCTACTTTTGTGTGCTCAATCGCAATTTATGCTAAACTCTTTTAACTAGGAGGTTTATATTATTATAGTTATTTTAATTTAAAGCTAATTATTACAGGGCACCTCTCGTGAACTCGACTGTAGTAGTATAAGTTGACATGAATTACATATCGTAAAATCTTAAGTATAATACGCATTTGTTTTAACATTTTAGTTTTCAAAAAATTAGGGTGCGTGTTATATTTGTGTACAAAAATATACTAATCTCCGATTTCACAAACTTCAATTGAATATTATCCGTTAATTACATTTATTTGTTGATGGAATAGACATTTTCCATGTAATAAACATCAATGTCATGTGAATTGATTGATTTTTCGACATGTATGTACCTATATTGCTTAATTTTAATCCCAGCAATAGTTACAGTAATTTTTTTATTTTTGTGCAATCAATGTTAAGGTTTTATAGTATTTATTTTGAATTGCACAAATCGACCATACAAAAATGTACATTAAATATGTGTTAGTATCTTCGGTTTTACATATGATAAACTAATTTGTGGAAGAAAATGTAAAAAACTCAATCTACTCTCAATAGATTTAAAATACAAAATAATTTTTGCAAGTGATTTAATTATAAATCATATTGTATTTGTAATTATGGTAAATGGTGCTTAATAAAATTACTGGAAAACCTGTTAATGAGTGGTAATCATTAAACGGATTAGTGGATTTCGAGGCATGCCTTCATTAATCAACATAATTGGCTACCTTTGTAGTTATGTGTTTGTGCTAATTAAACATAGTTTCCGTAATTGATAGTCATTGATCTGGATGAAGATGAAAGGGGTACATCTCAGAATAGATTTAATGTCGCAATGCGAAATGCGATTCACTGCGTCTAACACTTCACTTAATAAAAATTCAATTGTTAGAGATAATGTAACTCATTTATACCAGACTATTTATAAGAAAACAAGCAAAATAGATCTTAGTTAAAATAAATTATTTTATCGTTCCATAATTTATTATAGTTGAACATTTAGCACACTACAACAGTACTGCTTTAATATGTATAAATGCTGTGATTTTTTTTCTCAAGTATACATATCCAAATTGTATGCTGTAAATCTTCAAACATTTGTTGTTGGTTTTTTTTTTAAGTTTAGTTTCAAGCTTTGAACGAGTGTTTTCTACTCCCAGGTTAAGCATAAGTAAAATTTCGAGTTTAGAAAAGCCTAAAAGTTTGGTTTGTTTTTTGTCCAAACCAAATGTTTAGGCTTTTCTAAACGCGAAATTGTACTTCATGCGCCACGCGTATTAATCTGATCTAAAGTGAAGCTTAAAATATACTACATTAGTTTGATTTTACGTTATTTAATGTTTACAAATATTTATTTAGTATTACCGACTCATGCGCTTTCAAAATTCAAGTCATTTTTCTTGGTATATCTAAATAGAATTAAAAGAAAATATCTGATAGCGATTAAATACTCAAAGATTAGGCTACACGAAATAAAAATGTGTAATATTTATGAAGCAGTATGTTTTAAACTTCACTATATATCAGTGTATTATACGCGTGGCGCATGAAGTAAAATTTCGAGTTTAGAAAAGCCTGAAAATTTGGTTTGGTTGCGTAGCGCTACGCGCTACGCGACCAAACCAAATTTTCAGGCTTTTCTAAACTCGAAATTTTACTTCATGCTTAGTCTGGGCGTAGAAGACACTCGTTAGAAATTTTATTTACAAAAAATTACAAACAATATTGATCCTAAGTAATTTCATTAAGGAACCGCGGATGATTCGGAAACTAGTTGCGAAAAGTAGCTTTTTTATTTTAACTATTTTGGAAGATAATGACAATTATTCCTTTAAGAATCAACAAAAAATGCATTTAATTTATAGAAGTTATCGAATTTTTTTTAAGTTAACTTTATAATATGTTATTGTTATACTATGTTCAGCTAGCTAGTAAAATGTAATGTAGTATGCCAATAATTTTTTTATACTATGTTAAGAATACTTATTATGTTATATTTTCGTTATGTATTATTTGAAATTAAAGACATCTATTATTGTTGTTAACATTATATAAAATCGGCGCAAACGAAATCCTATACACACACATTTATCTTCACGACTCAATTTTAATAGTAATAATACCGTGCGATTGTTTATATTATGATTTAGAGTAGACGGCATTTTTTTATGCGGTTGCATAGAATGCTAATTGAATGATGAATGCATGAATAAATTTGAAGTTATGGTAAACTATTTCTAAACAGCCAGTATTGCCAATCTAATTTAAAATTCAAAGCCTACTCTAAATCATGTTTTTAACGATCGCATGGTAGTAATTTCCCACAATTTCCAACAATCAAACAAATGTATTTGTACGTGGGAGGTAAACTACACCAAGTCACATTTGTTAAAAAAATACGTGTTGTTACACTATACGAATCAGGATTTTTTACCCTATTGATGGGTAGATAGCACAATAAAATTTTAAAAATATGACTTGCTGTAGATTACCACTCACATACAAATCATATATATATATAACAAACGTATAAACGTTTACCCACCTTTGCATTCGAAATGCACACACAATTCAAAGAGATGAAAGGGACTCAAGCCAATAGGCCAATTAATGTTGAAATGGCTGCTTAAACGCAGTCAAGAGACAATCGTGAACATGTAATTAAAACTGCGAAAGGGTTTTTGAGCGACGGATCGAATTAACTTTATTGTGGGCCTGAAGTGTGCATGCATATACATTTCGTTTGTATGCATTATTCATGCCCCAGTGCAGATGAAAGTGTTAATAATATTTTAATCGCTTGCATATTGTATAGTTTCAATTCGGATTTGAATTAATGCATTCGCGTCATCTGATAATTGATTTTTATATAAAGTGAATATGGATATCGGTGTTTTTAATTTATATTTTTGATTTAAATTGTTTTGAAGGCACACGATTTAATATCGTATTTGGGGGGCTCAGTGGAAAATTTGTAGATATATGTACTTGTACCAATTTTTAAGAAAATAACACTTATACTACGTCTTATTTTCTTAAAAATTGTTAAAAGTACAGATATCGAAATATAAGATTTATATTTAGTGATGGAAAAATATTTGCAATTAATCATGTCCATCTCTTAATATAATATACAATGTTATTTATTAGACGTCCACAGAATTTTTTCTAAATATTAAACTTTATCTCAAATTCAAATAAATTAATCTCATGTCACTTGTACTACTTTTCCACTGAGACCCTTATTTAATAATAATAAGTTATTAACGACTATATCCTCTTTACATAACTAATACAAATAATATAAAAAGTTTATAAAACAGCAAATAAAGCAAAGAAGTATATACACTAGTCACATAATATAATATATTTCACCTCACTCCTAAACATATACTCAATGACATTAGAAGCGTAACACCTAGAAGGAGTTATTATTTTAACTTGATTTTTTGCCAGTATGGTAGTCTTACATCAAGAATAAAATGATTACATTTTCAAGAAATTTTATTAAAAAACAATCTAAAAAAAATTAATAATGTGGTTGGCGACCCATTTGCTGTATACACTCCTGTAGACGTCTGGGCATCGACAAAATGAGATGGTCGATGTCTTCTTGAGGAATCGCGTTCCAAGCAACTTGAATTTCATCGATCAACTGTGCTAGAGTCTGTGGAGGATGGTGCAAAGAGAATATTCTTCTTTCCATGATATCCCACACATGTTCAATGGGATTTAAATCCGGCGAACGGGGCGGCCACGCCAAAACATTAACACCAGCTTCATTAAGAAAGTTCATAGTTCGACGAGCAATATGGAGACGTGCTTTATCTTGTTGAAAAAGTACGTCTGGGCGGCCATCTAAATAAGGCAACAAAGTCGGTCGTATGACGTCTTCAACATAACGCGCAGCTGTCATACTGCCTCGAATGAATACAAGAGGTGATCGACTACCATAAGCAATAGCCCCCCAAACCATTACTCCAGCAGTCCTGTGTACATGCCTCTCAATAGCAAACCTAAGATCAGGTCGTTCTCCACGGTAGCGTCGTACCCTTCTACGGCCATCATGCGTGCCTAGACAAAATCGTGATTCATCGCTGAATACGACATCGTGCCATTCTGCCTCCCAATGCTGCCGTTCTCTGCACCAGTCCAACCTTTGGCGACAGTGTCTCGCTGTTAATGGAAGCACCAATCTTGGACGGTACGAAAGAAGCCCAAAGGATTGAATGAGGCAATATAAGGTTCGCATACTAACGGGCCTACCTTCTTCTCCAATCCATTGATCACCGATTTGACGCGTAGTAGCGAAACGGTCTCGCAGGGCTATTTGTCTTAAGCGCCGATCTTGACGTTCTGTGGTACGCCGGTACTCGTCTTCTTCTTGCTCCTCTACCTTCTTCTGTCCATACCTGATACACACGTTTTACAGTTGCTGCAGTGGAATCAATACGGCGGGCAATTTCGCGATAGGACATACCGACATCTCGATAAGCAACAACTCGACCCCGGTCAAAATCGCTCAAATGGTGATATTGTGGACGTCTTCGGACTCGAGGCATTTTATTTAAGCTTAAAACACTCAACGGATACACGAAAACTAAAAACATCTGTACTAAACAGCTCATATAAATAGTTTTATCAAAAAAGAAAAAGTGAAATATATTTTTTTTCACAATAAATATAAAAGGCACAAGGTTGAAATTGTTATCAATGTATGCTTTAAATATAGTCACTCTGTTGCTAAAATATGAATTCAAAAAAATCATTCCTTCTTGGTGTTACGCTTCTAATGTCATTGAGTATATTTAGACTTACTTTAAAAATATTAATACGATTATGATATTGATTAACTATGTTTATCATTCTTGCCGATGGACAATTCATAGCATAGTTAACTCTATGAAATTCCGTCGCTAATATTGGTGGTGGTCTTGTGAACCTTGACGGGATATATAATCTAAACATACTTAAAATAACTGGACAGTTAATTAGCCGCTTTAATCGCTGTAAACTCGAATGTTAAACGAAAGTATTTTTTTCGCAAGGATGGAATAAAAACCCCAAATAATGATAAGTTATCGAGATAATTATTACTAGTATAAATTATATTATTTTTAAAACACAAATATTACAAATCTTTGCTAAACCAACTCCAATCTATTTTTTTATTTCTAGTACATAGGTGACCAAATAATACAGCAGTAATATACGTCGAAAAAAGAAGAATAATGCAGTAATTGTTGATAAACTGAGCTGTGGTCCTCTTGACGAAGCCTATCATTCTATACAATTTTTCCACTATAGTGTCGATGTGTAGGGAGAAAGTAAGTTGATTGTCCATTAATACTCCTAAATCGTGAATTTTTGCTACTTCTTCCAATTCCTCAGTGCCAATTTGATAAGTAAAGGTTGTGGCCACGCGTTGGCGCGAGAAGATTACCAACTTGCATTTGGAAATATTTAATTTTTATACAATCACAGTTGCACCATTTAACCAGCGCATGCAAATCAGTCTGAAGAAAGGCTATATCATCGGGAGAACTAAACTCTGGTGTAGATCTTGAGATCATTTGCGTATAATAACTGTTTCAATTTGATGTTAGCATATTACTGGTCCCAAGTGCGATCCTTGTGGGACTACAGAAGTTACTACAAATTCAGAGGGTGCAATTCCACTACATATAACTTGCTGTGTTCTATTTTTGACGTAGGATTCAATCCACTGTAATAGCATACCACGGCGTACCATAATGCTCACAATTTAGAGATCAGATGTACATGACTAACACGGTCAAAAGCTTTTGCAAAGTCTGTATATACAGCGTGAACCGAAAACCCGGATTCAGAGGATTTGAGTACGTAATTTGTAAATATATAAAGATTTGTTGTCGTTGAACGAGAGGGATATAACCCGTGCTGTTCATCGCCCATTATATGTTTACAAGAGTAACTGACCGACTCACTCACTAGTCTATCTAACATCTTGCATGCATGCATGCATGATTGAATGCAAATAGGTCTGTAGTTTGTGACCTTACTTTTACAGCCCGATTTATGTATTGGGTAGACCATTATTTATTTAAAAATTTAACAAAGATGTAAAATATTGGAAGACTGAGAGAGTCTATACAATTCTTAAATAAAGGAGGGATTCCATCAGGACCTGCATCTTTATTGCTATTTAGCTTATGTATGCAACTTTATACATCATCTTTTGAAATGAACACATTACAGAGTTGTATTATTTCATATTATGTTATCCTTCCATTAAACATGTATATACTTATTATTACCTCTTGAAGTATAATCACGTACAAAGGCCATAAAACCACGATCCAACACAACTCGCTGAGTTCATGCAAATGAATCGCAAAATATGAAAAAAGCTCTTATTCTCACAAATGAGGCCCTCGACAGCGGAAAATATTGGAAGCGGATAGTGTCGGGTTGTTCTCTCTGCCGCATCCGATTTTTGCTCTAGTAATGTGATCAGATTAAAACACTGGGCCCTTTTATGTGGTGATTTTCATCAGGAAAAGCGTTCAATTAAAACCGAGCTTTTTAATAAAAGCGCCCCGGATGCGCAGAATACAATCCAGGACGTGTACGTATGTACGAATTCACGCATGAATGAGTGGGAATTTTGAGTATGCAATAAAAAAGGGGGGTTCCGTCAATGTCCTTGCTTATAAGGAATTCAAAGCATTTTTTTGTTCGTGTCCAATACGTGTAGGTTGAATTCAACGAAATAGATAATCGAATAACGAATATTGCTTTAAAAAAAATAGTACTAATATCTCGTATAAATTTTCTATTTAAGGGCACAATAAAACAGATAGAGACATTGAGGGACAGTGCTAATTATTTCATTAACCAATTGAATTAGACAAATTTATCAGGAATACTGTTTTATCAGAAGTGTGTAGAACTAATAGAGTTTTACGTACCAGAGTTGTAAGAAACATATTCTACACATAGAAAGGTAATTTACAACCAGAAAATTGAAAAATGCACTATTCTTATTCTACGGCAGATCAGCTAACAACACTTATCACTCAACACTTTTAGTAAATAACACACTTGGGTAAGATTTCACTGATCATTAGTTGACACCGCAACAATTGTTTCGCTACACCGTGGCTTCATGAGTCAGATGAATGACTTACCACTTATGTTGTGCTGCGTTCGATAGAAAGTAGTTCGGAAACTATTGTATCGGTATTTATAAATTTTTGCACATTTCAAATAAGAAATGTTTTTTTTTTAATTATTAACATAGAATATAATTTTATTAAGGTTGCTCAAAAAGTGATTATTTAAAATTCTTAGTCTCACAAAATTTCCCCCTACTTACGTTTATGATGTTTTTTGAAAATAATTCAAAAACTATTGAAGTTTATAGAGTGGTGTTCAAAAAGTAAGGTTACAAAGTCTGCAATAAAAAATGTTTTACCACGGGTTAAGAATATTTCATTGTTTATACATAAAATAGTTGATTTTAAAACCAAATAAAAAAACTGTTTATGTAGTCTGTATTGAACGAGAGATTTAGGGCTGTAGTTTATAGAGGGGTGATCAAAAAGTAACAACGGCTGCAATGAAAAATGTTCACCACCGGTTAAGAATATTTCATTGTTAATACATAAAATAGTCGATTTAAAAACAAAGTATAAAACTGTTTATGCAGTCTATATCAAACAAGAGATTTAAGGATGAAGCTTTGATACAAAATGAAATGGAATTAATCTATACCGTTGAATACATACCTGCGCTCTGCAGCAGCAGTAATGCAAAAATGACCGTATATCGCGAGCTTTATCCAATTTTATTTTATGGACGTGCATTAAACCGTGCCGCATACGTTTTTATTTTTGACGTAGCGCGCCGGAAAGGGCACACAAAATTAAACAAAATAACTTCAGCGCCGGGAGATTACATTTTAATCCGGCAAGATAAATTATCGGCTTACAGTTTCAGCAAGTCGACATTTTTCGCCCGGCGTTTATATATGACGGGATAACACCGGCGAAAAAATAGCACTGCACTGTATAAGCTAGAAATTTCAGTAAAGAAGAAGAGTTAAGCTGAGCATAAGATAAGAAACAGGAATTATCTAACGGGGAAAAATTGAATTGTTTAGAACATAAAAGTTTGTGCGACAGGGATGGAATTGTTTAACATAAAGTAAAATTGAATGTATGCAGAAAATTTACAAAATATAAAACCAAATTAAAATTAATATTGACTTTCTGCAAAAATTTAGTCTCGCTGAGACTTTCCAAATATTTATTGAAACAACTATTTCTTGAGCTAATACCTTGACAGATATTCAATTAAACAATTAATTATAAAATGTTGAAAGTAGGGGAATTCTTTACATAAAATGTCCACTATTCGTTGAACAAAATAATAAATTCATAATTACTAGAACATTATGTTCAATTTGGAGCTTATAACGAGTGTTTTCAATCCCAGGTTAAGAATGAAGTAAAATTTCGAGTTTAGAAAAGTCTGAAAATTTGGTTTCGTCGCGTAGCGCTACGCGACCAAATCAAATTTTTACACTTTTCTAAACTCGAAATTTTACTTCATGCGCCACGCATATAAAACACTGATTTAAATTGAAGTTCAACATATACTACTTAGGTTTAGATTTATAAATGTTCATATCCTATTTTTCAGGCTTTTCTAAACTTGTTTAAAGTAAATTCAAAATATAATGCTTAAGTTATATCCCACGTTTATTTCACAAATGTTTATTTCGTCTAACCAAATTTCACGCTTTCAAAATTTAAACAAATAAAATAAGAACAAATAAAGGCAAAAAAATTATTTGTAATATTTATTTCGTCTAACAAAAGATCATACCAAAACAGTTTACATTGAACATTAATTTAAATCGGTGTTTCATCCGCGTGGCGCATGAAGTAAAATTTCGAGTTTAGAAAAGACTGAAAATTTGCTTTAGTCTTTTGCTTTCAGTACTACACGACCACACCAAATTTTCGGGCTTTTCTAAACTCGACATTTCACTTCATGCTCAACCTGGGATTGGAAACACTCGTTAGAAGCTTCAAATTGAACGACCAAAACAAATTTTCCTCGAAATTTTATTTCATGCTTAATCAAGGAGTGTAAACACTCGCTATAAACTTCAAATTGACTTATTTTATAAAAACAACGATTTTCTTTAAATTTTTAAATTCTGTAAGTTCTCTTTATAAATTTTGAACTAACAGTAGTGAAACGTAAATGTATATTAAGAAAAAAAAAAGTAAATAAAATGAAGCAGTGCATAAAACTAGGGGCGTGGGACGGAAAGGAGTATATTTTACTTAAATAAATGTAGCGGGTCGAAATAGTATGAAAAATGGCGTATAAACTTTGAGATATTCTTGAAAATGCTAATATTTTATAAGGAGAAAGTCCCAGCGGATGTAGCGGCTGAACCATTTTAAGCGCGTATATATCAACGAGGGTGGTCAGCATATTTGTAAATGTCATACCCTTCATTCGAACTCTGGGGTTGTACACACACACATACACACACACACCATATCACACACACACACCATTCCATACATATAAATGTGTGCAAACACACACATATACAGCATCATTCAGCCATACATACAAATACACACCATCACCTATACACACAAATACATACATGTATCATATATGTATGTATGTATAACATACACATCTCATACAAGTATGTATGTATAACATACACATATCATACATGTATGTATGTATATTATACACACAGACTCATATATACAAACATACACACATGCATACATACATACAAATACCATCGCATATACACACACTGGGAAAAAAAGAGTGATAAATTTGTATGGTAATGGAGGATGTGTAGCATTAAGTTGGGAAATCCGAGACCGACATATTTCACGGCTTAAAAAAAACAGTAAACTGGGGCGAGTGATGATTTCCAAATTGCGAAAAAGATGGAAAGCGGCAAGGAACAGCAGGAAGCTGCAGATTAATTACGTCTAATCTGATTGTCAGATTTGTCAGCGATCTCCGCTCGTTGCTGCTAAATTTACTGACCCAAATCGCGCTAGCGTAATTTCATTGCTAATAAGTTTTTCCGCAGCGCTTTCTTGAATTCTAATTAAACGAATTAACAATTGCTTTATACTGTAATAAAATTTAGTAATGATTCAAATTGTGGATATTTAGTTTATCATTTTTTTTTTCCTTTACAGTGATCACTTTTATACTAAACTAAACACGTGTCAAACTTAAGTTTTTTATTACTTTATGAGGATCGTTTTTTTCGAGTATTCTTGATATTTTTGATTACCCTTGTTATTTTCTTGAATATTGATCATATCATATTAAATGTTTGAATTTAAAGTTATAGATAATAAAACAAATTTATTTATTTAATTTTAGGTCCTCGTTTTTTTTTTAAATAAAAATTACCGAATTTGGATAAACTCATACATATATGAATATTGGCTAATTGAAATCGAAATTTATATATCTCTACTGGATTTTCCAAAATATTAAATCAAAGTTCAAATTTTGCAAGAAAAAGTGATTAAGGAACTAAGAGATTTACTTAGAATTGATTGTACTAACATCTGCTTTAAAGAAAACAAAATTTCCTAGACCCATGTTTTTAAATATTAGGTAAAAGTCGAAATTATCAAATAAAATCAACGATTTTAGCAGAATGTTTTTGTTCCAAAAAAAAAAAAATAAAAAAAAATAAAGAGATTATCAAATGAACATAAAATGTATACAGGGTCCGGCATCGTTACTTGACGGTTTTCAAAATAGCACAACTCAATCAATTTTCAAGATATTTTATTAAAAACAATTTTTTGTAAACAGGAAGATTTGAAGATAATATTCTGCGAGAAATTCGTGCGATTCCTCGTTTGCGTTTTCCATCGAAAACGGAGGTCATCATTTACCTGATGTTATTTTCGCTACTTGAGGTTTTTTTTAAGTATTTGTAAACTGTATAAACTTCCAATTTTCCTGTTTCCATTTTTTTTTTTATAAAATATCTTGAAAATTGATTGAGTTGTGCTAATTTAAAAACCGTCAGGTAACGCTGCCGGACCCTGTAGAATCTACACATAAATGGAATACCTTTGATTGACTGTTATTGTTATTAAATATCTCCACTGGTTTTTCCAAAATATCAAATCAAAGTTGAATTTAGTTAAAGAAGAGATTTGATTTGTTTGAAAAATTGTGAAAAATCAAACCTTTACACAATTGAAATCAAATTTACAGAATTTGCTTTCAATTGAATGCAAGCCAAAGTTAAAATTATGCATTATTTTTTGAAAATTTTATAAATAAAAGTAGTACTATCAAAATACAATCAACATGAAATTTACAGAATTGACTTAGAATTAATTGCACATACATCTTATTGAACCAAAATTAAATTATCTTAACGCATTTTTTTAAATATTAAGCCAAACTTGAAAATTTGCAATAGAATCAACAATTTTAAGAGAACGAGATTTTGTTAAAAATTGTTTGATTACATTTTTTCAACGTTAGAATAGAAATTGTTAAATTATTAATTTGATACTCTGTGTGTGATTTTATTATAAGAATTGGTTCTTAGATAGTTTATTTATAAAGCTTTATTTTAACAAATAAATAACGAAAACACCTAACTTTTTTAAACCACTTTTATTTTACTGTTGTGATAAGTTTCAATTACACTCCAATATTTAGAGTTAAAACTCATAGTAAAAATTACGGCTACAATAGCCCGCTTTCGCTTTTTATGCGGTACTCGAATTTACTTTCAGTCAATCCAGATTTTGATTTATTTCATAATTCGAACTCACAATTTATGTCCGAATTGAAACGTATACATTTTGGTGAAATAATTCTGTGTAAACCATATAAAAATTTAATTTAGTAATAATGGTGTTTTCTTTTATATTTGTCGTTAGTTTAGTTTAACTCATTTTTGTAAAGGTTTGTTTTTTATTATATTACATGTTTATTTTTATTTAAGATATGTTCGCTGATCACAGATATAGTTATAGTTTAGTTATAGTAATATTGGTTATATCATATTTGTATTTTTTTGTAATAACAATGCAAAAATCCGTAAATAAATACTTAAATACTTAATCATTATCAAACTAGTTACTGATTTGGATTAATTATGATTACCGTGTAATAATAGTAAAATAAAAGTGATATAGAAAAGTTAAGTTCAAGAAGCATTATTTTACATAATTTACTTAAAATTAAAGCTATTGCAATTTTGTCAATAAAAGTCCGATTTTATTTCATTCTGCAATAAAACAAAGTTTGTTAATTCTGTATAACTTTTATCAAGATTTATAATTCAAAATTGTAAACGCCAAGTTTACTAAAATACAAATAATGCGCTCGAACTTGTGTTTGTTCTCAACAACAACAACTCTATTAATTTGATGTCATCAATGTTACAATAAAAAAAAGTGGTAACTAAGTGTCTTATTTGATCGTGTAACAAGGGTTTCCATTCCTAGGTTGCGCATGAAGTAAAATTTCGAGTTTAGAAAAGCCTGAAAATTTAGATTTGCCTGGGCACGCGATCGATGCGAGTCACGCCCCGGTAAATAGAAAATTCCGGCTTTTCTAAACTCGAAATTTTACTTTATACGCCACGCGTATAAAACACTGATTTAAAATGAAATTTAGGATATACCGCTAAAGCACTATGCTAATTTTGAACTTTACTTGAAGTTATTGTTTTATACGCATTTCGAGTTTAGATAAGCCTGAAATATTACTTTATGCTTAATCAAAGAGTGGAAACACTCATTCGAGATTTTAAATTAAACTCGTTAATAAAAACAACGAATGTTGGAAAACTTTTGAACACTTATAAAAATGTAAGTGGTATACATTTTTGAACGTATTATACGCTTTTGTTATACGCTTGGCGCACTAAGACATTACAACTTTATTTATTAAAACAATGCAACTTTGGAAAATAAAGTTCAAAAAAATTGTTTAGTTTAGAAAAAAAAATATTTAGGCTTTTCACTAACGAAGCAACGATTTTGTGATTGACCAATAAAAGATCGGTAATCCGATTGTGATTCAACAATTTATTAGACTACCGGTAATTGAAAACCGTAATTTTTATTGAAGATAATGATATTTTTACGTCACTTAATATAAATGAATATCGTGAATGCTTTTATAATTTTCCAAAGGTTTTATAACAAAGTATCATGTTAAAACCATCACGGATGACTTTCTGAATAAATTTCCGAACAGTTTTCAACTCGGGCGCTAATTGTGAATGCAAAGTTTCAACTTTAATCCCTCAAGTAAATTTGAATAGACATGTCTTGCACATTCACCGCGCTGTGCATACAAAAGGATGCTGAATTGAAACGCACAAGTATCGTATGATTAGTGAAAATTACTAATTAAATTTATAATTTTATACCTTTCAACATTATAACAATGTATTTACTCTGTCTTGAATTTTGGAATTTTAATTAAACTAATTTTATTATCAGATTCATAAAATAATATGTATTATTAAGTTAAAAAACAGCAAACTTTTTATGTAATGTTTAACTTCGCCATATTCAATAATAATGTTGTTGTAAAATAGACCTTGTAGTTTTTGTTTTTTTTTTAATTTAATTGTTATTAAATAAAAAACATTTATTATTTTCACAATAAAACACTTTTTACTTTGTTTGTATAACACTTTCTATTGAATGTGACTGCAGTTTCGACAAATTTAGCTTGTCATTATCAAACATGAAGTGTTCTATAATGACAAGCTAAATTTGTCGAAACTGCAGTCGCATTCAATAAAAAGTGTTATACAAACAAAGTAAATAGTGTTTTATTGTAAAATTAACATGTATAACGAAGTAGAAGTCTCCACAATACAGAATTTATTATTCATATTATTACTATAACATTGAACTGTTTATGAGTTCTACATAATCAGAGGGCAGATTGTGTAGAACTCATAAACAGTTCAATATTATAGTAATAATAAGAATAATAAATTCTGTATTGTTGGGTTTTCTACTTCGTTATACATATTAATTTCACAATAAAACACTATTTACTTTGTTTTTATAACACTTTTTATTGAATGTGACTGCAGTTTCGACAAATTAAGCAATATTCGCAGATAACGAAACACTTTTTATTCCTTATCGCACTTTAATTTACATTTGTTAGATATACATTTCGAGTGCTAAGCACTCACTATTAATAACTAAAATGATTAGTTATTATTAATGAGTGCTTAGCAATCGAAATGTACATCTCACTACAGAGAACTATACAGACAGTCAATGGGATAGGGAATCCAGGAAACCAAATTATGATTAAAACAGAATCTTACAGATGGCATCTCCATTCGCAGTTTTATTATTAATTAGATATAATAATACTATATTTAAAGTATGCTATCAATTGATAGATGTTATTATTTTGTTTCAACGTAAAAGCCTATTAAATTCCAAAAACTGTCTCGCAATTAATTCTTGATTCTATTTTTTTGCCTCCAAATAATTATATTGAACAGGTTTGTATAATTCTCTGTAAATTAACGAATAAAAATAAAGATGAAGTAAGGAATAATAAGTTTATCATGCTGATTAAACACTCTTCATAACTCAATCAAACAATTAGTGATTCACAGATAAGTTTTAAATTAAAACTCACGTCCAGAAAATAATTCGAGCTGAAGTTACAGTTTTCTCCACTACCTCTATTTTCTTCTTTTTTTTTTCATAATCCGGTAATTTCGTGGTTGTTAAGCGATCTCGAGTCCAATTTTCATTTTTTAATTGGGGCCGAGGCGAACGTTGTTCGGGACATTTCTATTAGGTGCACGAGTTTCATTAAGCCTGTCCGTCTTCTTAACGGAACGAGTTTCACGCAATATTGCACAAGTACGGACGTGTTTCAATCAAACGCTTTCTCATTTAGATTATTTATCGCGATTACCCCGACTAAACAAAGCGATTAATTGCACTCTCGTTTGTAATTTACTTAAATTGCCTTCTACGTGTATTTTTCTAAACGAAATGGTAAGTGTCATTACGAATTTCATCTCAATAAATCATTATGGGTTGATTGAAATAGCTGATTTAAGAATAAATTTGACAAAAATAAAAAATATTCGTGAAAAATCTACCTGTGAAAATAAAATGTGTTGTAGTAAATATTTTTATCTAATAATGGTTGTCCCATTCGTTTTTCAAGTGAAAGTTTTAGTTGGCACAGTTGTCACCTTTTTACCATCAAATTGAGACTTTGATATTAATTTGGAATAAGCTATTTCAAATTGAGACTTCAGACATAGCTGTCAGTTTAAATCGAATCAAATTGGGATTAAACATCAAATTGAGAATACTAAGTTTAAAATTAGGACTTAACAAATATAATTTAAGAATTAACCAGATAATTTAGCAAAAATTAATGAAAAAATATTAATTTAACATGTTACATATTCACATATTTTTAAATATTGAGTAGTATTAATGTATTTTTGAATGTGAGCGATATATTTTTTTTAGAATAGGTTTGTTCGTTTGTACTGCACTAAGTTGAACCGAGTTCAAGTTTGTGACGTCACGAGTTCAGGTCAGTTCATGTCAGTGTACATGAACTGAACTGAAAACAAACGAACGTTTTTGGTGAAAAATATAAAAAAAAAATAATTTCTGCAATAAAAATATAATTTAAAGAAACACTAATAATAAAATGTTGGTACCGTATTTTTTGTTGGGTGACGATTTCAGAATATTTGCTTGTTAATTCACACATTGCACAACCATAGACATGTCCCGTATCCATCTTTGAAAATTGTATATCTCCCCACCTCTCCTTTTTCTAACCTGCACTGGTTACACTTACTCTGGACCAGGGGCAAAAAGTGCAGGTTCGGTGCAAGTGAACTGACGCAAACGAACACAGTTCAGTTTAACTTAGTGCACGTATCGAACGGTTTCGGTGCAAAAAGTGTAAACAGTGCTGCACCAGTTCAAGTAACGAACAAACCTAATGTAAAACGCTTTTTGAACGTTATATTTTTAAATAATGTGTTCAAGGTAAACTAAGTTTAAACTTGGTTTGCAAAATATTGGATCTGCCTTTATTACCTACAATTTGTGGTATCTAAGCAAACTTGTCTTCTTTATTAGCTATAAAATTGGACTAAGCAAGTTTATGTTGTACAAAATACTTTACTTTTAAGTAAATATATCATGATGCAAGTAAAAGTTAAGGCTATTGTTTTCTATGGTTTAATTTGAAACGTCTAACGAGTAATTCTACTCCCAGCTTAAGCTTAAAATAAAATTTTGAGTTTAGAAAAGCCTGATAATTTGGTTTGACCGCGCAGCGCAGCGGAGCGATCAAACCAAATTTTTAGGCTTTTCTAAACTCGAAATTTTACTTCATGCTTAACCTGGGAGTAGAATAACTTACTTAGAATTTAAGTATTTTGTACAATGAAATAACATTTTAGGCTTTTCCGAACCCGAAATTTTACTTCATGCGCCACGCGTATAAAACACTGATTTAACGCCATGTTCAAATTTTACCGATTTACTAAACTTCTTTGGCGGTATAATATAACCCTTACTTGAAATCAGCGTTTTATACGGGTGCATGAAGTAAAATTTCGAGTTTAGAAAAGCCTGAAAATTTGGTTTGGTCGCTCCGTTTCGCGTAGCGACTAAACCAAATTTTCAGGCTTTTCCAAACTCGTAATTTTACTTCATGCTTAACCTAGAAGTGGAAACACTCGTAAGAAGCTTCAAATTGGACGTTTTTTAAATACAAGTCTCAAAATTACATATCGTAATATGTATACGCAAAAGAAAAATTCCCTTTATTCCGCTTACACTCAAAAATACATTCCAAGTGCTCTAAAGTTAGAAGACATAGGTTTTTTTCTTGAATAACAATCGTTTAATCGTTTAGTGCTAATTTGAAATTGCTTACTCTCAATTTTATGTTGTTTATTCTCAATCAGATTGTATTTAAACTGACAGCTATGAAACAACTACTACTAATGGGTATTTATTGTCTTAAGTAGTCTTTTTAATAAGGACGTATTGTTTGCATTTTATATGAACATCGTAATTTTATATATTATGTTCAAAGTGTTCAAACTATAAGAAGTGTGAGCTTATTTTTTAAAATTCAAATAGTTTTGAATTTTAATTATTCTTGTTTGACACCTATATTTAAAGACCCAATTTGAAATAGTTTATTTTCAATTTAATATTGATTAATCCAATTTTGAAGTTGAGAAGTTATGAAGCTCATGATATTGACATTTTCTTGGACAGATAGATACACGAAATTGTTTTGCAACTTCTTTTTATTATTTTATAGAGACTTTTCTGTTTTCGATCAAGATATGACACTTGAATTAGTTTATTATAAAAATATCTCGAAATAATCGATAATGACTAAAGGTGAATATATACTTTTAACACCTCAATCAACTTATTGAATTTTTTGCAATAAAAAAATACATAAGGAAATAAAAAAAAATATTCTGATAATAATCAAATACTTGATTTAACATTTTACACATTGCCCTTAGTTGAATTCATAATTTGTTTTGATTCATCATTTTTCACAATAAACAAATGCACGAGAAAATAGAAGAAATAATCCTGATAATAATCAAATAATTGATTAAAAATTTTACACATTCCCCTATTTAAATTCGTGATTGATTAGTCTTGTTCTAAGAAATTGTTGGTGTTTACAATAATAATAAAAAAAAAATTATAAATTTTTTCAAGTTTGAAAATATAAAGCCATGTTTCTCTTCAATAAGATATTACGACATATGTTTGAAGTAAAAGTAAAACAGTATTGCGCGATTTATAACTACAAAAGTTTATTTTATATTTTTTAGTCTAGTTCTAAAAAAACATTTATTTATTGATTTTCTCAAGTTTGAAAATATAAAACCATGTTTTTCTTCAATATGATATTGCGGCATATGTTTGAAGTAAAAGTAAAAAAAAAGCATTGCGCGATTTATAACTACAAAAGTTTTCTGGGAGGGGGGGTCATGAATGGAATTACAAAATGTTGAAATTTTCCAACCGGATGAAACGCGGGTGGGGAGGGGAAAACTCCCAACTGAGTCTGGCGTTCGCTCGCTAGCTGGAGAGTCTTTGTTCCCCAATTGCAACTCGAAAAGAAAATGCATTCAGCCAATTGGTAACTGTTTAAACTTTCCGGAAATTGTTTTATACACGTGAATTTCGATGCATTTCAAATACGGTTTAATAAACTACTCTATTTTAACAATTTCTTTGTAAATTTCATCATGAATAATGCATTTTTAGTAAAACAAAACATATGTTTTCATTAAAGTTCGTAATGCTATTAGAACGAGTGTTTTCTACTTCTTGGTTGAGCATAAAGTAAAATTTCGAGTTTAGATAAGCTTATAGCCTTATTTCTTCAGATTTTACGGCGTTACTTCGCTAAATTTATATAAATATATACAAAGAATGTTTCTGTTAAGTAAGAACAGTAATTATTTTTTTAAATACATATGCATAGACTTTTCTTAAAAGAGTTCAATTTATAGATATAAACGAGTGTTGTCCACTTCCAGATTAAGCATGAAGTAAAATTTCGAGTTTAGAAAAGCCTGAAAATTTGGTTTGGTCGCGTAGCGCGAAGCGCGGAGCGGCCAAACCAAATTTTCAGGCTTTACTAAACTCGAACTTTTACTTCACGCCCACGCGTATAAACTGATTATAAAGTAAAGTTTGAATTACACTACTACAGGTTTTTTTTAACGTTAATACATTTTACAAATATTTATTTCATCTAACTAAATCTTGCGATTTTAAAAATCAAAAATCAAATATTTATTTTATCTAACTAAATCTTGCACTTTTAAAAATCAAGCATTTTTTAGGATATGTTATTAAGATCAAACCGAAGTAGTACATTTTAAACTTCACTTAAAATCAGTGTTGTATACGCGTGGCGCATGAAGTAAAATTTCGAGTTTAGAAAAGCCTGAAAATTTGGTTTGGTCGCTTCGCGCTTCGCGCTACGCGACCAAACCAAATTTTCAGGCTTTCCTAAACTCGAAATTTTACTTCATGCTTAATCTGGGAGTGGACAACACTCGTTCATATCTTTAAATTGAACTCTTTTAAGAAAAGCCTATGCATATGTATATTTAAAAGAAAAATCCCTGTTAATACTTAATAGCAACATTCCCTGTATATATTTATATACCAGCACAAGAAATAGGTAATTGTCGTATTACGTTAGAGGCAGAGTTCGGGAAATTTCCTAACAGGGCATTCTACCAATAATAAGGCAGGAGAGATGTATGTAATTTACTTAATTGTAATACAAAGCTTTCGGGACTCATTTTATATATATATAGTTTTTTTACTTGGAGAAAATGTTGTATTTTAAGCGTAAAACTATTAAAATCTCAAGTGATTTATGTACATAACTACCCTTTAATTAATTTAAAAAACAGTTTTATGTAGTAAACTTTCAAGTCGAACAAGTATAAAGAATGTAATTTCAAGAACGATCGAACGAAATAAATTCACAAAGGCAACGTTTTCTTTTCGGAAAGGTGCATTTGTATTACGTCCCGTCTCGAATCGCAGGAGAAGACAACGCGAATACTTCACTTTAATTTCTTTCGGGATACAATCTAATTCCGTCCCAATCGAATCTATTACGTTCAGTGCCGACTTCCGCCCCCCACCGACTGACCCGTTCTGTCCCACACTTCGAATTTGCTGCTACGTAAAACATTAATCTACAAATCGGTTCGTGTGTGGAATGAAAAATGATTACGGGTGAAAGGAAATTTGCGTCTACAATTCATTTTATACTTACAGGAAATTGGACAATTAAACTTTTATAAATGTGAGTTGTATAACTTATTTAACATATCAAAGTACTTTTTGAAAACAGGTATGTTTCAGATAAGGTTCCAAACATACTTGAGCAGAAATGTAAGAATGGCTTACATTGTTGTTTGAGTATGTTTAAGGGTCAAAAGATACTCGAGCAGCGATGTAAGCAGCATTCTTACATCTCTGCTCGAGTATGTTTTGATCCTTATCTAAAACATGCTTGTTTTCCAAAACTACTTTAATTTACCTGTATTACATAAGTTGCGTGAGTTTTGACCCGGTGTTGCTTGCAAATTAAAGAGGCAAGGTGTAAATATGTCATTTCTTTTCCTTATCATTTAATCGCATTGATAATAGTATATTGTACAAGCATATAATGATAGCTATCAATCACGAGAACGAGGTTTGCTGAACGAGCCGAAGGCGAGTCGAGCAAGTCGTTCTAGTGATTAATAGCCATTATATGCGAGTTGTATACTATACTTTGTTCACGACAACAACAATATATAATACAACATTTATTATATATATATGTATCAAATACGCGTCAGTTTTAATAGTCGGTTTTGTTTTATAATAATTTGACAGATAAATGATGACAGATTGCGGTATCATGATTTGAATGTGTAACAGGGTTAATTCTACTTTAACACAAATATGAACAATCGTTCAACAATACATAATACTTACACAGTCTACCCTTTCGTCTGAGTTACATAGAAATACGCTCTCTGCACAAAAAACGGACTCTTTCATTTGGATATAGTTTTCACGGTGTAAACGTTTGTTCCGCTTTAAAAAGCACTCGGGACGGATAGAAGCACAATTGATTAACTGATTTAAGATTGATCTATGTTTACAAAAGCGTTTCACGCGGGTTAAAGTAGTGAGAACGGCGGAGTTATTGATGCGTTACTTCGTACTTTAACAAAATGGCGTCGACGATGTCATCACCACCATGGTCAAATGTAAGACAAAGAAAGCTGATTTGACTAGCACAGCGCTGTTACTGCATAGCGGCAAAAACTAGCGGCAAACTAGGCAATTATTTAAATTCGTGTTAAAAATAATACATTTAACACGCAAATCCCGTGTTTAATGTACTTGAGTGTTAAATGCACCCAATTTATGCTGCATATACAATTAAATAATGCACATATTATAAGATTGTCGTGATCAAAAGTGTGTTAATTAAAGAGTAACGAAATGAGGTGATATATGTGCCTAACTAATTCTGAATATGCTGATCAAGAGAAGCCTGAATTTATGTTTTTACCATGATAATAATGGAATAGTGTGTTAATTAAAGTGTAACGAAATAAGTTGTTATATGGGCTTAACTAATTCGGAATATGCTAATCAAAAGAAACTTAAATTTATGTTTTTACCACGATAATAATAGAAAAACACTCCAATCTATTGAATTTACCCTGTATGATTTTGTAGAAAAAAAACAATCCATACAATTGGAATAACTCAGTCTGTATGATTGCGTTAAAATATACGCAGAACCTGTATTTTCGAACGGGCTAAATTTTTAATCCTGATCCCGCAGCGTGTTTGCGTTTAATGCAATAACGGCGATAAATCGAGTAATAGTTCAAAACAACACGTCCAATGAAAGCGCTCCGAGGATTAACATTCTGTCAGGATGCAGAGTCCGGAGGGAAACACTAAAACGAATTAGCTGATGTTTGACAGAGAATTCCCAACTTTGGCCGGGTATTTTTTTTTGCGTGCGGGCACGATTGTATAAAAATTCCGCTCACTATTTTCTTATCCCACTTATATTTTCGTATGCGGGATGACACATATCGCGAGATATAATCGTATTTCCCTTGGATATTTCTCCAAGTGAGGGAATGTTTTTGTAGCTCGGACGCTTTTGCGTTTAGGGTATTTTTTTTTTGTTTCATAAGAAAACGTTATGTGCTCTTAAGACATAAAGAGATTAAAGCAAAAGTGTATTTATCATATTATTTGTTAAAAAAATCACGCAACTAATGTATTTAGTTTTATGTCAATTGTCATACCACATTGTTGTCATTTATTGTTGATTGACATACTAAACTTATTTTATTTGTCAAGTAATAATTAATTATTAATTATTCAATTATTAAAATAGGAGATTAGCAAAGCCTAATTTGGCTTTTGTAAACTCGAAATTTTACTTCATGCTTAACCTGGGAGTGAAAAACACTCGTTTCATTATTAAAACAATTGATAATTGATATAATATACAGGGTGTCCCAGACCACGCGTATCAGCCTTTTTTGAGACAAAAAAATGTATAACAAAAGCCGTATTAAAGAATCAAATAGCTATCTGATTTTTTTCGCAAAAAGGTTGGCATCCCTGAGAGTTTGCTTAAAAATGACAATAACTCAAGATTTTTTAATGGCACGATATGTCAAAAGTCGGATCATTGAAAAGGTCTTTAAAACATTTTTAATTTTTGTAAGAACCATAATTTTGTCACTGGCATCGATTTTGAGTAATATCTGATCAAAGTTATTAAATTTAAATCTTTCGTGGCTAACTTATTTCAAAAGATTGAGTTCCAAATGTCAATGAGACAGACCTCTCAGATACCAAGGCCGCGGAGTCGCTAAAGAAATATTCGATTCCAACTCCTTTTCCGATTTCTCTATTTTTCGATAATCCTACGCCAACTCCCACTGCTACTTCGAATCATGTAAACATTTTAAACCTATACCTAGTAATGCAATTTTTTGGAATAAAAATTAAAGTTTAATGGTTACTACATCTGAATAATTGCAATCTAATAGTTTAAAAAAATCAAAATTCTGGTTTTCTCGCATATGCAAATTACATAAATTTCCATTGTAATTAAAATTTCCGTTTCGGTTTAAATTTTAGACAAAAAAAACGAAATATGCTTAGCATAATTATATTTGAATAATTATATTGAAAATCAGAGTGGGAATTATACAAAAATTACAACTCCACGGTTCTGATTTCCTCATTACAAAAATAATTAAATTCTGACCCCACAGATTTGACTCATACTCTGATTCAGAGTTCGCAGCACTGGTTCAAACTGTTTTCCATTTACTTCTAAACACTGTTGAACTGTTCTGGTCCTAATATCAGTGGCCCTAAGTATCTACTTTTAAAATAAGGTAGCCGTGAGATATTGATATTTGGTAACTTCAATCTAAAATTACTCAAAACAAACGTCAGTTACAAAAATATTTTTCTTACAAAAGTTGCTTATTTTTCAAAGACCTTTTGAATGATATCACTTTTGACCTATCATGCCATTTAAAAATCTTGAGTTTTTGATATTTTCAAGCGCAATCTTAGGGATGCCAACCTCTTTTGTAAAAAACAATATTACCATTCGATTCTTTTTATTTTTATTTATTTATTTATTCTCTCACGGGAAACCCCTTTTACAAAGAATATGTACGAAATAATTGTATTCAACTTACACAATAATAATTATTATTAATTTTACGCGAACTGATATCGTGCGGTAAATACATAAATATCAAAACAATATATCAATTTTAATCGTTTTCTTTTTATGGCAGACGCGACTAAATCAAATTTACAGTCGAAATTTTACTTAATGCGCACACTGATTTAAAAAAATGTTCAAAATAATAATAATAAAAATATAAATAATTTATTTTCATGTTGATACATAAGGTTTACATACGTCAGTGAATGGAACATTAGTAAGTAATTAATACTACCATCACAAAGAATTAACTTAATGACTAATAATAAATAAACACGTAAATACATAAGTAAAACGTTAACTAACACTTTGCGGAACACATTAAGAACCAGCTAATACACAAAATATCCTTTAAAATTGAAAGGTAACATAAAAAACAAATATAATGATCATACATGCATTACCGACTAAAATTATGATTGCAGTATTCTTGCCAGTTATAGAAGGCGCTGTTTAATAGCAATTGTTTAGCCTCTATTTTAAATGTATTTAAAGGTAGTTCAGAGATATATTTTGGCAATCCATTAAACAACTTGATGCAATAGTAATTAGGCCTAAATCTAGATCGCTGAAGTCTCAATGAATTGGGGCATAACTTGTCCTTAATTCTTGTATTATGTCCATGTTGTAAACTGTGGCAGGCATATTTTGTAATGTGCTTTTTTACACGTACTAGACATTGATAAATATATACGCAAGGAAGCGTTAATATCTTCAAATATACTAATATATCCCGACGATCATCCTTGTAGCCTGCTCGTGATATAATTCGTGTAGCTTTCTGTTGCAAACTAAACAATCGCTGAGCTGAAGATGAGTGGCCCCAAGCAAAAATTCCATACATGAGGTGAGAGTGAAATAATGAAAACAAAGCTGTTCTAGTCACCGATATTGAAACATTGTCTCTTAAATTTTATAACAGAAAAAATTGTCTTATTAAGTTTCTTACCAATTTTGTTTCCATTGTAGTCCCAACCTATTTTATCATCTATGTGTAATCTTAAAAATTTGGCTGATCTTTGTAATGTGGAATTATTGTGCTTTTTTAGTGTGAATAGCAGTCTTACTGTTTTATCGTCGTTAAGACATAGTTTGTTGGCAATGAACCATATCGTTGCTTTTGATTCTGCTGCTTCGTTTATTGCCAATGACACCTTAATAGCCTTTGCTGAGGAAAATGAATTTGTATCGTCGGCAAAAAGTACTACGTCTTTATTATTCATGTAATTGTCAAAATCATTACTGAATATTAGATATAACAAAGGTCCCAGCGTTGACCCTTGCGGGACCCCATGATTAATCGGTAAATTTTCAGATACTCATTTGTTGTGGTATACTGTTTGTTGCCTATTCAAAAGGAACGACAAAATAAGTCTAGAAGCACAAGGTTTAAAATTATATAAATACAATTTCCTTGGCATTATACTGTAAGACACAAAATCAAATGCTTTACTTAAGTCAACAAACGAGGCCATTGCCTAAAATTGCCTTGCTAAAACGTGAATTTACTTTATCGACAAAGTCAATTATGGCATCAGTAGTAAAGCCATACTGCAAATTAAAGAGAAGATTGTTGGAGTGAAGAAAGGAGATCATTTGATGACACAATTTGTTTTCAATTATTTTCGAGAACACTGGCTACAGAGAAACAGGCCTGTGATTATTTATTTCATTTTTATTCCCTTTTTTGTGAACAGGTATCACCTTTACTAACTTGAGTACGTCATGAAAAATACTAGTTGATATTGATTGATTAACAAGTTTTATTGATGGTTCAATCGGGACGTCGATAAATTCCTTAATTATGTGCATTGCAAAATATACTGCCTATGTTTGATTTGGCGTTGATAAATTTTAGAAAAGCATTCTCAAATCATGTGATTTCTAAATTCCTGTTTATAATATGTTTTCATTTTTCCTCTTGAATCTGCAACTATGAGTGTTTGCTATTCAAATATCTAAAGTTTAGAATTTAGATTTTTTAACGGCGGGCACTTTAAAATTGCTTCGCGTTGTCGACCATTGAACAAGTGAATAACTTTTGTTTCTACTATATTTTTCTTTTACACAAAGTGAACTTATTTAAAGAAGTCAGGGAAAAAATCTAAAATCCGGGAAGAGTCAGGGAGATTTAACATTTTAGATTGGTCGCCATCATGTAAACAAATTAAGTTTTACATGTTGATGGTTTCTTTAAAGAATCATTAAATTTAATATTTATTTAACTATTGTCATAAATCTTACTTTTCCATTTATTTTTAAGGGTTTGTTTTTAGTGAGGATTAAATTATTTGAAAACATAAATTCATTCAACTTGTAATTATTCCTTGCAATAAAACGCGTATATGCATAAAACCACAGTGCATGCAATTTCGCACATCAAAACAAAAACAAACGCGATTTCCATCGCATGCATACCTTCATTCCCCACTCTGAACATCCACAAACGTAACACTGCATTAAAACAATCACCCATCCAGTTTATTAGTCCCTATTATTCCGTTCGCGCGTTGGGCAATAATTTCTTCCATGCAGAAATGAATAAAAAACTATACTGCATAAATTCCCGGACGGTGTTCTGTTTTGTATTCGCTACCGGTCTGCGGTTTTATCGATATTTCTTTTTTTTTGGAATTTCCACCGCCATCTTTTCATTCGCCGTCACATATATTTTCCCGGGGGTTTAATGAAATAATGCCGACGGAATATTTTAAATCATTTCCGCCGCGTTCGCATAATTTCTGTATTAATTTAATCCTGGGCGGGAGCGCGCGCGTTTTGGTTTCCCATGCAGGGGCTTGATTTTAAATCGCCGGTAAGAGGGATGTAAAAATCAACCCTCTTTTTCATCAGAATCGATAATTCTTTGACGGTTATGCTTGAGCATGATTTAAGGGTTAAAGTATTTTTCATGTTTATGTGAAATTATAAATTGAGTTAACACTTATTTATTCTGATAAGCCATTAACAGAATTACAGATTAATTGCACTTGAATCTTGAATAAACTGCACTTGAATCTTGAATTATCTGCAATTGAATCTTTAAAGATGTTAAATATCGAATAAATACTAGCTATTTCATAAACAAATTTTGCTGTAATGTTAGAAACAAATGATGATTAAAATATTAGGAATATAGAAAAGTGTCTCAAACTAAATCTGTTGTATTTTTCTTATTATTATTTATTAAATATTCACATAAAAGTAAGGTTGGAATTTTATCGCTACATGCTAGTGAATATTGATCGATTGCATCAAAACAGTTTATTATTTTAACTTGACTTTAAATCAGTGTTTTATACAGGTGGCGCATGAAGTAAAATTTCGAGTTTAGAAAAGCCTGAAAATTTGGATTGGTCGCGTTGCGCTACGCGCTACGCGACCAAACCAAATTTTCAGGCTTTTCTAAACTCGGAATTTTACTTCATGCTTAATCAGCGAGTGGAAACACTCGTTTGGAGTTTTAAATTGAACACATTTATAAGAAAATCGAATGCCTGAACATTTACAGAATCTTAATTAATTTGTTTTTAATCTGTATGATTAATTAAAGTACTTGCAATTTTTTACGATTAATTCTTTCAAAAATAAATTAATAATTTCATTATTTCAGACATAATAAGTTCGATAAAAATAACATTTATTATTGTTCGTGATATTGATAATTCACCATGTAATAAAACAATCATTCAATTTTCCAGCATTTATAGCTCAACACAAAAAAGCATAAAACACACGTCACGATAGGGAAAACGCACAATTATTTAGCAATCAAAGAAACAATTCAATGGTCGCCTTTTTTCCTTTAAGGGCTGTTCTTAGTCACGCAATATTTAAATTTACTTAACAGGTCTTAATTTTCCTCCAGATGTTATTACAGTTTTACTTCTCTTGAGTGTATAAAAAACACAAAACTGATTAATATTTATATAGAAGGAACAACAATATGTATACATTAAAATACAACACATTTCGAAAGCTTCCAAATAATACATCGGTAATATGTTTACGCCCTCGATTTCGAAAATTAAACACAATCTCTTTGATTGTATGAAATTATCCACTTAATGAATTATTGTAATCAAGAATTTTTTGTTTTTATTGTATGAGATTTACTATTATGTATTATATTATATATAACTTAATCTTTATTATTTGAGAAATATGTACAATAAATATAGTATTAACAAAACAAAAATATTCTTATATTGCTTTCCTAAATAAGGGCTATCGACCATAAGTCTTTCTGCCCTTGTTTTTTATTGGTGGTATGGTTTTTGAATATTATGTAGGGGTAGAAGGGTATAGTAAGGATATTCAAATAGGGTGATGGGCGGGTTTTTGACTTTAGGAGAACTGTCAGGATTTCTGGAGATGCACATTTGTTTGAGTGGATCATAATTATTATCCTTGCATGCAAATCGCTCGATTAGGAATCGAAGTCTATCTTTAATTAGTAATACTTTTGTTGTTTGGTAGCGAAGGATATTTGAGGGGTACTATATTATAATTATGTATTTTCATAACCCTATTATTAGACGTTCGTCTGTTGGATTATTACAAGATTTCATTGTTGCATTTCACCTTGTCAAATATGTGTCAAAAGATTTCCCGGTTTACGAAAAGAGTTTCACTTTATACCAAATACTATTTCCTTTAATATTTTTGCTAAAAATGTTTGCCATAGCAATAACTTTCTTCTGGAAATATTTCATTTGTATTTATACAAACAGGGAGTTTTTCATTTAAGTATACGTATTCAAAATTCAGCCTATTTTTTGTAAATCTGTAGATATTCCTGGATTTTTTTTAAGTTTAATTTAAAACTTTAAGCGGGTGTTTTCCACTCCCAGACTAAGCATGAAGTAAAATTTCAAGTTTATAAAAGCCCCGTGAAAATTTGTCTCGGGTCGCGCAGCGACCCGAGGCAAATTTTCTGGGCTTTTCTAAACTCGAAATTTTACTTCATGCACCACGCGTATAAAATACTAAAATATTGTGAAATTTATGTATATTTGAGCCTCACTTGAAATCAGTGATTTGTACGCGTGGCGCATGAAGTAAAATTTCAAGTTTAGAAAAGCCCAGAAAATTTGTCTAGGGTCGCTGCGCGACCCAAGACAAATTTTCACGGGGCTTTTCCAAACTCGAAATTTTACTTCATGCTTAGTCTGGGAGTGGAAAACACTCGTTTAAAACTTTAAATTGAACTCTTTTAAAAAACAACGAGTGTCAGTAAATTTACAGCTGATGCATATGTTTTCCTAAAAGAAAAATTCACTGTATGTCACACTACTTACGCCAGCATCCATTCTCCGGATAAGGAGTCCTCTTAGTTCATTGCTAAGATTCATTTTTTGACTAACGGCCATTTTGCTGAGAAAGGAAATTTAATTGGCAAACTGTGATAAGGTTTTGAAATAAATGGAAATGTAATGTTATATAGGGAAATGTATTTGATAAATGGGAAATATATTTGAGATAAAGGAATACATATTCGATATAGAGTGAATTGCAGTAGAAAAACTCTGTATTAATAAAATAAAATATAAATATAAAATTAAGACTTCTCAACATTTTTTTATAAAAATAAAAAGTGCTTTCATGACAAATGCACTTATTTTTGTAATGTTTTGTAATGAACAAATTAAAAAAAAATTAAATTCATATAAAAACACAATTATTATCACCTACAGTTCTTTGGTGTTTTTAAATGAACATTTTAATTAATTCCTTTATACATTCTGTATTTTATTTTATTTAAAGACCCAAAAAATCAAATTTCACTCATTAGTGATGAAAGGAATACACACACTCTGCACACTTATATATTATATTTATTCTTTTTTGTGGGAACTTGATAGCGGGCTTTTTATCTCATTTTTAAAGAGCAAACCACTTACCGTTATTTTAATTGCGTCACGTTACCGTAACTGGGGCTCAAGCTTCGGGATAATCGTCCCCGCAAAATTGCAAACAAAAAAAAAAACGCTTTTAATACTTTCATTCAAATATGTGGGTATTCAGAAAAGAAAAAATAAATTGATTTCGCTTATATATTGCTTAAATATCTATCAAATATATCCTCAAAAATTGATAGATTTACTTTTAACGATGTTTTTTTAATATTTGGATTGATTGAGTTACTTAAAGATGATGATAATTTTGAATAAAACACTTGGAACCCTTAAACCGAATAAGTTGTTGAAAAAATGCTAAAAGTATTTCAATGATGGATCTTTTAAACCTATTAAAGGCCAAACAATAGCAGAGTTAACACTAAAAGTTGATTTCAGTTAAAATTCTACACATTTTTCTATGATTTCTGTGAATGACTTATTATATAACATACTTGCCAGTTTGAACCTGTAAACCAAATAAACTGTTATAGAAAGGTTCGAAGTATTTCAATTAAAGATGTTTTCTAATCCCATTATCGGCCAAACAATTGCAGAGTTTACACTAAAAGTTGGTTTCAGTTAAAATTTTACACTTCTTTTTATGATTTTTATAAATGACTTATTATATAAAAACTTTAAAGTTTATTTTAAACATACATAATCATCCGCTGTCAATTTTCATGCATTTGTCGGTTTTATAAAAGCCTTCAATTTAAGATTTCGACCGAGTATTTCCACTCCCAGACTAAGCATGAAATAAAATTTCGAGTTTAGAAAAGCCTGAACATTTGGTTTGGTTACGCGACCAAACCAAATTTTCAGGCTTTTCTAAACTCGATATTTTACTTCATGCGCCACGCGTATAAAACACTGAAATATTGTGAAGTTAGAAATACACTTAAAAATATAAGTAATAATGAAAATATTAAAAAAACTAATATTTACAACATTCATTACACATTCTCATGCCCGGTCAAATAATACAATGTATCAATTTAACTTAATTAGTAATTTATTAAGCAACAAATAAATAATCTTTCGTGATTGCATCAATGACGCTTACAGGGTTAATATATTTAATTAATTTCTCACTTAACCTAATATAAAACATTTTTGAATCAACATATGGTATTTTCAATGAAATCACTCGAAGTTGATACTAAAAATTTCGAAACGTGAGTAGTGTTGTTTTAATAAAAACATATGTGGTATTAAACTTAATATCATTTTTCTATTCACTATTTAAAACACTTGGTTTTTTTTACTGGTTTTGTATTTACTCCAACTTGTTTTGACTATACAAGAATAAAGGCTAAATAAATAAAACAAACCAAGTGTTTTAAATAAAAATACAATAATTATATATTTTTTTAATGTTCATGACAATTAAATTGTGTACATTTTATACAGGAAGTGCACGCATTTCAGAGATTGAATAAAAACAACACAAACAAATGCATTTCAAATCTGTCGTTTATTAAAGGTAAAATTCATGAAGTACGAAAAGATATAATAGTACTTAAATAGCTTTACTCGTTAAGTACAAAGAGATTTAAAAAAAATTTGAGAGTTTTTTTTTGTAATCTGTGTGTAAAAATAGTAAAAAAATATCTTTACATTTGGTCTATTTTAAGGCCCAACTCATTAAGTACAACGATGTTTTATAGTAGTCGATGAGGTTTTCCTATAATTTCAATAATTTCTCTCAGTAATAATATTTCACGTTTTTGTTTGTTTGATGTATCTGTATTGAAAATTTAGGTTAAAAAATTACCTATCTTCACAGGTCGTCGGTTAAAAGTAGAAGACATCAAGTGCTTAATTATTCGATTAATTATTGTTTGTTATCTAAGGAATGCGGCGATATCCTGTAAAAAGTACAAGACTGTTACTTTTAAGAAAATCGCAAGATTTATTTGTAATTCGTAAACTATTTAAGTTGAATGTATATGCAAACTCCTAATTCTGTTGAAGATATAATATAATTTTTGAGTTACGTGAAGATTTAAACTTAACTTGGTAAAGAAAACACTAACACTTTCTTCACAATAAATTATAAAGAAAGTATTAGAGTTTTTATTCCAAGCTTAATGAAAATATAATTCGTACAATTTTTGCTATATTATTAATCCCTTGACATAAAATACATACATGTTATATAAAGGGATTAATAACACAGTAAACATTAGAGGAATTATCAAAATAACATCTAAGATACATACAAAAAGTATTTCTTTCAAGTATACTTTTGCATATTCAATATTAACATTTATAAAATTAATCAACATAAACTCAAACCTAACTTGAATTTGAACTTTACTTTAAATCAATGTTTTATACGCGTGGAGCATGAAGTATAATTTTGAGATTAGAAAAGCCTGGATTTCGATTCGGACCAAATCCAAACGTTCAGGATTTTTAAACTCGAAATTTTACCTTATGCTTAGTCTGGGATTGGACACTCGTTAAAGGCATCAAGTTAAAAGATTTTAATAATACCACAAATGTCTGTAAATTTACAGCAAAAAATCGTGATATATCTAAAAGAAAAAATCCCTGCACTTATTATAAAAATATATTGCTAAATAACCAACCAGGAAAGGATAGGATTTTGTTGCGAAAACTTGGTTTCTGAATTTGTGACGTCTACTACATATGAAAATGGATTGGTTCTGGTTCTTAACGGAGTGCGCATTTCTGCACTGCACTTAGGCCTCATTATTCCCATTGTGCTTCCTCTCGTCGATTACCCAGCCTCAGCTCAGCCAGCCCACCTGGTTTAGCTAGTCTAGCAAAGCCGAGGTGAGTAGATCTCTTATGTAGGCCGGGCAATCGCTAAAAATGTGTCCGGCAGTCTCGTCTTCCATGTTACACCCTCTGCAAGATGGAGAGTCAACTATCCCCATCCTGTATAGGTATGCGTTTAGTCCGCAGTGATCAGTCAGGGCGGCAGTTATGCGCCTTAAGTTCCCCCTGGTCAGCTGCAGGTACTGTTTTGCTGATCTCTCGTTGGGATACAATAGTGTTTCGTTAGAGAGCTCTCCGTGTCATTCCAACGCTTCCTGAATTTCTCCAGTGCGTTGGTTTGTACCATATTGCACAGGGACAGAGGCGTAAGCGGCTCCGGTGAGAGAATGTCTACCCCAGCCGCTGCTTTTGCCAGTGCGTCAGCTTTTGTGTTACCTGTGTTTAAGTCGTGCCCCTTCACAGACTTCAATGTTGTTATACATTGCTGCTTGCCTGAGTTTTCTGTGGCACTCTAATGTTGTCTCTGAAGTTGCATGTGATTTCTTCAGAGACAGTGGCGTTTGCCAGCTGTCCGTTACTATCAGTATGGCATCATTTGGCACTTTGCGGTTTATGATGTTCTCAGCCGCATGTGTTATACCCATCGTCTCTAATTATGTGACGGTGGCATGCTTTAACATCAGGATCGTTGTTTGGATTTTTAGGGTCCTGGAGAAGACTCCAATCCCTAATCTATCCATCCTTTTGGATCCATCTGTGTAGATCCTTATGGCCGACTCTCATTTGTTTTGTGGGTTGAATGGTAACCGTGTAGGGTGCATTCCAAATGAGTGTCGGTTTACAGTAGTCAGTGCCTGCCTCTAAAAGAGGTATGTCTTTGCAGACACTCCTCCAAAAGTTTCCTCTGATTTCCCCACGGCTGTTACTGTTTCAGATCCCACTGCGTTGAAGGCAAAGTATTGTCGCCACGACCTCCCTCTCTACGTGAGTATCAAGTGGCATAGCATGACCTCCATCGCCATCGTTGGAGTAGTATGCATGGCGTCTGTTATGTTTAGACAGACTGCCCGCTGCACTTGCGAGACTCGCTTCCGTGTAGTTAGCTGTTTGGTCCTGGGCCACCAAACTAAAGCGCCGTATGTTAGCGTGGGCCTTATGATGGCTGTCTATAACTACATCGTCTCGCGCGGTTTCAACCCCCAGGTTTTCCCTACTGCCCGACGGCATTGCCAAAAGGCCCTTATGGCTTCCTCTGTTTTGATGTCGATGTGCTTCTTCCAACTTAGAGTTCTGTCAAGAGTGATGTTCAGGTATTTCACCTCGTCGCTGTACTGCAGCATTGTATCCAATCATTTTAGTGCTCTTTTCTTCACCTTCCTTTTCTTGGTAAACATCTCCGTCTTGGTAGGGTTTACCGGTAGGGAGTGATCATTGCACCACCGCAAAACTGTATTCGGAGCACCTTGCATTTGGTCGCATAGAACGTCTTTAAATTTGCAAGTTACAATCATGGCTAGATCATCAGCATAGGCTGTCACACAGAAGCCTAGTTGTGACTTTTACATATTAAAATAATTGACGTCTCTTATACATCATTCTATGTAAATGAGCTAATGAAATAACTCAATAAAAATATTGCAATAATTTTGAGAATTATAGTTTTAATAACAATTTTCTAAAATAAATTTTACGATAATTACCATACATAAAAGTAAACAAACTGCAAACCTAGTAGTCAGATAAACTTTTTTTTTGTATCTTGTTGTTTAGGTATGAGAAAATTTCACCTCGAGTGAATTTGCATTCATAATCTAAATGTAAATACCGAGAAAACTCCTTTTTATTAAGTCGAATTAAAATCGTCATTTTACGTTTGGCACTTTAATTTTGCGGTAACGAGATATGTAAATTTTCGCCGCAGTCGGGAATTCTAGTTTAATCCATCTTAGTCCCACGTGTTTATATTCATTGGATATAACAATTCATATGCACACACATACACTTACTATTTGTTTGTCTTGGCTGTGTGTTTATTGCTCAATTAATTGTAGTGTTCATGTATAATTATTAGAGGTTTGTAATCTGTTATAAAGCTATGTCACTCATCATAGATCAATTTAATAAAGAGAAATAATTAACAGTTATAAGAGAGAAATAAACGCTACAATTAATCAATTGACTAAAGAAACAAAAAAGCACCAAACTGTTAGACAATGTTTAGGGTGCAAGAAGGAAAAGTGGTGAATGCGCCGGGTAGGCACGAAGATTGAGCTGTTAATGTCTACACCGAGAGAACTCAAAAGTGACATAATACGTCAAAAGCGGCGTAAAATGTTAAGAAGCAACATAATATGTCAAAAGCGGCGTAAAATGTTAAGAAGCAACATAATCTGTTCGTTTTGCAGCCTAATCGAACCACATAACCAACCTAACTTCGCAACTTGTTATCTAACCTACTACTATCCCTTTCAAAAAGCGAGACATGTCACTTTGAAGTTAAATATGAAGAATTTGCTAAAGTTGATTTATTTTAATTTAAACCATATAAAGATACATCATTTCTACATATGCTAATATTTTTCTAGAATTTTATTTGCAAAACTAATACATGTTCAACAAGTGTTTACAAAAAATGGTAGTATTTTTTCATGCACTTTTTAAAACGATAGATTTTAACTGCGTGTATCTTCGTTGTTTAATATTTTAAAATAATGAAATCTATAAGGTAGTTACTTGATTCAAGTTTAAGTATAATGCATTACACAAAAATGATTATTCTTTTTGTTATAAAAATTATAGCGTAAATAATGAAGAACTAGAATCTCGGTTATTCAAAAACGGAATACATTTTATGTAATGAATATTCAGTACTTAATTTCAAAATACTTTAGGTACAGTTTTTAGCCTGCAGAGAAAACGTTTTTAATCTAAAAAATCGAATTGTTTATCTATTTATAATTTAATATTAATATATATTCTGCAATGTAAGTGTGTATTAAATATAAATATTTGTTGACATTTATTTTTATATATATTTGTTGTTAAATACCTGAGAACGTGATGCCTATTTTTGTAAAAAAATAGGGGTTAAATGGGTTGAAATATTTAAATTTTCTTTGGCCGCTACATTAATAAACAATTTTTCTACTTAGTGATTTTTCTCTGTTTTTATACCTAGTCAACAAATTTCTTCAAAACTTTTTTGCGCAATATTATTAATATCATGATAATTAATTGTGATAAAAATTGGATTTTTTTCTGAAATTATAAAAAACAATACATTCCAAGAAATGCACACTTGTATTCCATTTCATTTAAGGATTTTTTATTTTTAAAATACTGTATTCGAAAGTGTCATGCCTCGCTTTTTGAAAAGGATAGTAGTAGTGTATAAAACGAAGATCACTAAACAAATTTCATCATTGTACTGACTTCAAAAATATTTAATCGAATAAAGTTACTCCATTTATTGTATTTATAGGAATATTCAGATAACGATTCAAAACTCGATCAATACAGGGTATAAAAAACTCACCATTAATTTTAAAATTATAACATTAGTGCATTGTAATAATAAATATGTTCGTGTTTTCAAACAAATCACTTTTATATATATGAAAAAAAAAATAATTAAAATAAATAAGTTGGAAAACTATCGATTTGTCAATTAACTCTTTTATGAATGGAAACGATTCTTTCTGGGGTCGAGTTTATAAATAAATATGTGTGCATTTATGCGGCACGCAACGATTTAGCCGTTATTGAACTTTACAAAGTCAATAAATAGTTAATGCTAAAGAGGTTTTCTTGTGAGGTGAATTATTTACGACGTGTCATTAGATTAGGTGGTGTTGTAGAATTTTTGATTTATTTATTCATATCACGGGTAACTATTTATAAGTATGTTTGAAAAGTTTTTTTTTTTATATGATTTTAGGGGAATTCTTTCTTATGAAAAAATAAAACCGATCATTTAAAAATGCTATAAAGAAATTGCCAACAAAATACTCCAGAAACAGTGCGTAACAATCTGTTTATAAATAATATGTCTGTTTTTGTTTGTTGTTATAAAATATAATCATAATTTTAAATGTATTTTAAATTTAAATCAAGAGAAATGCTTTATTATATTAGGAATATAGTAAAATATTAGGTTTAGAAAAGCCTGAAAATTTAGTTACTTTAATTTTTTTATGAGTAATAATCGAAATATTTAAATTACAAAATATTTACCTTTTTCTTCATACATGCAAAAATAATTACAGACATTAATACATTCAATGTTTTCTTAAATTAATTTAATTGTATTAAAATATATTTAAATGTAGCACCATTGATGCAATTACGCAATTACTAATTTTTGTTTAATTTCTAGTAAAATAAATTTGACCTAACAAGTTAGGTCAAACTTATTTTACTAGAAATTAAACAAACATTAATAATTGCGTAATTGCATCAATAGTGCTACATTAAAATATATTTTAATACAATTAAATTAATTTAAGAAAACATTGAATGTATTTATGTCTGTAATTATTTTTTTATTTGCTTAGGCGTGACTTAGGCGTTCGCCATTCAATCAAGACTTTTTGTAGTATTTTTAACTTCACTTTATATCAGTGTTTTGGGCGCGTGGCGCGAGAAGTAAAATTTCGAGTTTAGAAAAGCCTGAAAATTTGGATTGGTCGCTCCGCGTAGCGGAGCGACCAATCCAAACTTTCAAGCTTTTTTAAACTCGAAATTTTACTTCATGCTTAACCTGGGATTGTAAACACTCGTTTTAATCTTCAAATTGAACGCTTTTGTTAAAACAACGAATTTTTGAAAATTTATTAAACATTTAACCATCGGGATATTTATACTTAAAATAATAACTCGTTGTTTGTTAACTAATCTATATATTTATCTAAATCAAGGTGATTTTATATTTTATTTAACCCCTTAAGGCACAGTGTCCAGCATGGGCTAAGGCTGCTGGCAAATGTTCGCATATTTTAATGAAGTTTTTTTTTATGAGTAAGGGTGTATCCATTTAAAATGGACACTTAATAGTTTTAGAATAAACTATTTATACAGATGGTTGTAGTATTTCAAATAAATAAGTAAAAACAAAAAGAAAATAGTATTTGTTACGCCAATTTTTTTTAAATTAAATAATTTTTCAGGGGTTAAATTAAAATAAATCCTAGAAAAACCAACTAGTTAACTAGTTACCAAATTCTCTAAAGTATGATTAGATGAATTTAGAAAAGACGATTCTAAATATGGTTTATTTATATTTTTGAATTGATTAATATTTTACTATAATATAATTAGTGTTTAATAATAATAATATTTGTTATCTTCTTACTCAAAAATTCAATGAAATTTGCCTAAATTTGATTACATTCAGCAATTCTACAAGGTGTTAAAAAAAGAGTGTAAAATATTTAAGGAGGTAGGGGGTTATTAAGTGTGAACCAAAATTAACAAAAATGTCCTAATAAATATTTATTTATTTACATTCTCTTTTTTACAGTATTACAAAAAGTAGGTACATAAAAATTAGAATATATAAATATCGCGCTCAACACCATATAGGCCTTTAAAGTAACTGTTTCGTAGAATTATTTAATACTTATTGATTATGCGCAAACAAATAAAGAGTGCTTCTAGCAAAAACAAAGAACGGACTTACAGGAGATGTGAAGAAATCTGGCGATTTGGATAAGCTTCTATATAAAGACGTCGCGCTTTGGTGGCAATTTCATTAGCACGACCATACATGAAATGCATGTCGGCAAATTCTGCATTAGAGTAAACAACCATAGCAAACGAAAACTTATGCACTGACAACAACAGTCAAAAACTGAATCTTTATTTCACAAAATATAAGCCAACTATGATAAGAAAATGCAAGTGTTTGCAAAATAAAAAAGAAGGTGAAAAAGAATAATCTTTTATATCACCGAAACCGTTACTTTAAGGACCCACGTTTATTAAGACTTTTTGTTTAATTTCACACTCTTTTCTCAGCACGCTGTATAACAGGGTTTTGTATTAAGAAATTTGGAATACTAAATTTTTCTTTATATAAAATTTGTTGAATATAATCAATATTGATGTTGAAAGATGGGATTCTTGCTCTCGGGGATCTTGTTTAATTGTATTCACCCCTTTCGCTTCATATTTTATGCAGTAGGTGCAGTAAAATTTTATGGTGTTAGAGTCGTTAAAACTTCACCCAGTTCCGCAGTTAAAATTTTTAAGTGGACTTATTTGATTAATCTCACCCAGCGTACTAATCATGTAAATGTCCCTCCTCGCCTCCCTTCCCTCTTTTACACGACGGCAACTTCATAAATTCGCTATTAGGCAAATGAATATCTCAGTTAATAAAAGTTTAGATTTTACATCTAGATTTGTATCCATTCATAATATTTAGGGATTCATTCAAATCAAAAGGAAAAACACAACATTTAAGGTTTTATTCGTTCGTTTATTTAACAAATTTTCATTTTACAAATTATTATTGAACAAATATCAATCACAATATTCTGATCCTTTATAATACATCTTCATAAAAATAAAAAAAATATTGATCCATTCATTAAAAATACATTAATCATCAGTCTATAACATAAGCAATTATTAAAAAAATATGAGCAGATAGACCTCAGGTCGATAGCCCACTAGCAGTGAAATATTAGTATTTTAAATAACTATGTTTTGTAAATAAAATAAATTAGCAAATTGCGAAGAAAGATGTTCAGTAGTATTCGTAAACTTGATCCATTCTTTAGAAAATATACAAAGTTGCTAACAAAATCTAAAAAGCTATACGTAGCGCGATTCGTAAATGAATTTTGAGTACATTTTTTTTAAATAAATAAGAAATAAAACCAAAGTAAAAAACTGTATTGTGTTGTAGGCGTTCAGGTACATCTTAAATACACTTGTAAATAAAACACTTTTTACTTTGTTTAACCGCTGTAATACAGTGGTTAAACAAAGTAAAAATGTTTTATACAGACGTGTAAAGAATTTAAACAATTAAAAAACTTCAATAAATATTGTAATTTTATTTAGTAAGCCTCATGATGCCATTATTATTAAAAATATGTGACTAGAATTTGGTTCAAACATTTTGTATAAAATATATACCGGGTGTTGACTTAGCGGACGCAACATAGAAAATCCCATGTAATTTTTGAAATGTTCAAATTTTGGCTCCCCTATTTATTTTAGAAACAAAATGTATTTACCTTTTTTGTAGAGGGAAAAATTATGAATTCATTCGTGTTAACGCTTATCATTTGATGTTTCTCTAAGTTAAAATAATTAAGAAAAAGTAATCTCGTTTTATTAAAATAATAATATGCCAAGGAATTGAATCAACAAGTACGGATGTCAAAATTGCAAAAGATATCGCAGTCATTTGATTAAAGTACATGTTTTCGAAATAATTTACATTATACAAGAAAAAATCCTCCTAATAAAGTGGTATTATGCAGACCAGTTATCACGATCTTTGTGTTATGTTTTTTGTCGTTAATTAAGTAACAGCAATATCTCTCCATGGTATGTTATTATTTTTATAAAATCACATTACTCTTTATTTATTATTTTAGCTGTAAATTCGTTGAATTTTAAAAGAGTTTGAAGCTTAAAACGTGTTCCGTGAACATTTAATAGGCTTTTCTAAACTCAAAATTTTACTTTATGCGCCACGCCTATAAAACACGGATTTTAAGTAAAGTTAGAATATACATAAATTTGACAATATTATAGTGTTTTATACGCGTGGCGCATAAAGTAAAATTTCGAGTTTAGAAAAGCCCAGAAAATTTGTCTCGGGTCGCTGCGCGACCCTCGACAAATTTTCACGGGGCTTTTCTAAACTCGAAATTTTACTTCATGCTTAGTCTGGGAGTGGAAAACACTTGTTTAAGGCTTTAAATTAAACTTAAAAAAAAACAGGGAATATCCGCAATTGTTGTATTAATTCTATGGTATGTCATTATTTGTATAAAATCACATTACTTTTTCTTAATTATTTTAGCTGGAAATTTTTTGACATTCGTTGATTTTTAAAAGAGTTCAATTTAAAGCTTTAAACGAGTGTTTTCCACTCCCAGACTAATTATGAAGTAAAATTTCGAGTTTAGAAAATGTTCACAGGGCTTTTCTAAACTCGAAATTTTACTTTATGCTTATTCTGGGAGTAGAAAACACTTGTTTAAAGCTTTAAATTGAACTTAAAAAAAACAGGTAATAATCGCAATTGTTGTATCAATTCCATTAATTATTTTAACTTAAGTGTGAACATTCATACATTTAGAATTTTTCCCTCTAAAAAAATTAGAATACATTTTGTCTCTAAAATAAATAAGGAAGCCAATATTTAAACGCTTTAAAATTAACACGCGATTTCTTATGTTGCGTCCGCCAAGTCAACACTCGGTATAAAAAATGAGTTAGCTTTGATTCGTTAATTAATATTGAGTAGAAAATCCAAATAAAAAAATATTGTATAGGTCTTCATTAAAGCTTACGACACCATTGAAATTATATATATGTCACAAGAAATCAGCAATATTTTTTAAATATTTTGATTAAAATCATATCTATATACAAGCAGCTTTACATTACAAAAGTGTATGTAATGTTAAGTCGATTGTTTATTATTTCCCTTAACAATCGACTTAACATTACATACACTTTTGTAATGTAAAGCTGGTTGTATATAGATATGATTTTAATTAAATCATTTTAAAAATATTGCTGATTTCTTGTGACATATTTATAATTTCAATGATGTCGTAAGCTTTAATGAAGACCTATACAAAATTTTTATATTTGGATTTTCTACTCAATAATAATTAACGAATCAAAGCTAACCGAAAGCTTTTCACTGATTTTTTTGGCCACCTTGTAAAAATATAATTTTTGATATTCTTTTCGTAAGGACTATCGATCATAAGTCGGCAGACAAACTCTTCTTATTATTTTTATTAATTTTACATTGTTAGAATATATTGTATTACATTTTCAAAGTTACTACAAAGATTATTAATGTCTTATCAATTTCTCGGAATTTTAATAATTAATTATTACACAGATATTAAATAACGACTGCAAGTTTAGCTTGTCGATGAGGCTCTTAACAACACCGCGATGCGGGATTTTCAACTTAACTTATTCCCCGAAGGCGCACGCTATCGATTTCGGGTTTCTCGTCTCGCGTTTATTTAAAAATTTTCGAAATGCACGATAAATAACAAGCACAGAAGACGCCCTCGGAAATTGCGCTCGATGTATTTTCTCAAATGTATACTGTGCTAGTGTATTTATAGACGTCGTTTAAAATTGCCCTACGCATTAATTTAATGTATATGTATGATAATAACGTGTGTATTCGAATTGTATTTCTGGAAATATTAATATTAGAAAGATGATTTGTGGGTTTAAGTTTAAAATTATTGAATGCTTAATGTGTTATGTCGAGATGTATATTACGACAATATAAAATTTAATAAAAACTGCGTTCTTTACTAAAGTTTAATTAATTCTAGTTACATACATTCTCATTGTTGTGGTTGAATTGTAATTTCAAACACATTCATCGCTAAGTGAGTAAGATGTTTAATTTACAAATGTTACACGAAAACATGCTGGTCTATCAATCACAGCCAACTTTGATCAATCACTGTCAATTAATTGTTTACAGGTACAAATTAGTGCCGGCCCGCACAATTGCTCATACAAGCATCATAATAGTGATGATCACAATACCTTCCGCTTATTGGTCATTGTGCTGTCAAATGATAAATATAGTATATTTAGTATGCCCTCCTGCAACTGCACACCGTTTAGTCTATATATTGTAATTGTCTCTCTTAAAAAACGAATACACAAAAAGCAGTCATATTTTTAATATCAAGCCATTGAGGAAAAATTGTTCTCAATTAGCCTTTCTAGCTTTTTCTCTTATTTTTTTCATCATCTGTTTACTGAGAAAAATGAAAAAGAGTAAATATAATAAAGGGGATTTTTGCCCTAACATCCCCCGATTACATAATTCTATCATGTTGTCGAAAGCCGTCCGGAGAACGTGATTTAGTTGTCCATAATAACCCAAATCGACTGGTGCTGAACTAGTGAGATATATGGAGACTCCTCTCCGATATATAAAAAAAAATGGATATAAAAATATAGGGTGCATAATGATATACTGCCATCTTTATATTATCCGCCTGATGTTCATGCGGCGGTCCTTTTTTTATTGACATCCACTTTTTTTACTCTCATTCCTCTAAGGAGAGAAATAAAAAAAAGTTCAAGATATAATGGACAATGATTCGATTTAAAAGTAAAAGAAAGATGAGATATAAAATTGTTGATTTAGGAGGCAAAGTCATACAGTTAATATTAAAGCAATGGTAAAAGTTATTAAGAGCTAATGCAATCAACATAGGAAGTATATTCGATACTTTTTTGTTACTTTCTTAATAGAACCAAATTTTCAAATTGGGTAAAGTAAACTACTTGTTTTGTTCTTTATTTTTGTTTTTATTTAACAGAAATAAATATTGCATTTATGTTGATTTTGTGTAAGCTCAAACGAAAATGTTTGTTAAATCGAATGCGCATTCAGTAACTTTGGCAAATTATCATCGGATTAATCTGTTAATACAGGGAATTTTTCTTTTAAGTATACATACAGGGAATTTTTTATTAGGTATACATATGCATACGCTTTTTTTAAAGAATTTACTTTGAAGTTTTAACGAGTGTTTTCTACTCCCAGGCTAAGCATGAAGTAAAATTTCGAGTTTAGAATAGCCTGAAAATTTGGTTTGGACGCGTAGCGCGGAGCGGCCAAACCAAATTTTCAGGCTTTTCTAAACTCGAAATTTTACTTCATGCGCCACGCGTATTAAACACTGAAAGCACTGAAATATTGTCAACGAGTAAACTTCGCTTGTAATCAGTGTGTTATACGCGTGGCGCATGAAGTAAAATTTTGAGTTTAGAAAAGCCTGAAAATTTGGTTTGGCCGCTCCGCGCTTCGCGCTACGCGGCCAAACCAAATTTTCAGGCTTTTCTAAACTCGAAATTTTACTTCATGCTTAGTCTGGGAGTGAAAAACCCTCGTTTTAAACTTTAAATTGACCTCTTTTAAGAAAACAACGAATATTCAAAAATATAGAACACGTAATTGGGATATGTATACTCAAGAGAAAAAAATCACAAGAAATTATGATTCAAAGCTTTTCTAAAAGAAAGAACACCAATATACTCGCGACCTAAACACTATGACATTGTCTTATAATGTCAAAATTTGACACAACCCGGAAAAATCGTTGCAGACACAACTGTCGATATACTCTCTAAAAAACTTGAACCAGATATTTCACATCAATGAGTCATAGAACAACTCTCCCGAGTTATATATATATGCAACAAAAAATTCCCTGTATCTTATCTTGTAATTAGGATTTATTACTTGTATTTTTAACAAAGTTCACTTATATTATAAGACAATTTAGTATTTACAAAAAAAGTTTTAAAACTATAGACTAAAAATAATAACATTTTACTTCGTAACTAACAAAATTCTAATAAGGATGTCTATGGTTGAAAAAATACGTCACAAGTTGGTGGAAGTTAATTATACAAATTGCAGATCACATTAATAGGGGATTTTAATCCAAAATTAGTTCTATTATACTTCATATTGAATGTAGTCTTATATCTACTATTGAAAGTTAGAATATGCAAGCCAACTAGCTGTAAAATATCAGGGCTGTCAATTCGATCATGCAGAAGCTTGTGCAAGAACATGATGCCTAGTCTGTGAAGTCGGCATTCAAGAGATTCGACATTAAATTTGTCTAGCAATAGTGAATGATCACAGCCTCTGTCAGGGTAAATTCCCCCAACTTTGAAGTGCATAAACTTCAGGAACTTAGGTTGAACACTTTCTATTAGCATAAATATAAATAACACTTAAACTTTGTTTGTATAACTGAGGTTTTTTTATTGTGACTATAGTTTCGACAACTTTAACAAGTAGTCTGATAATGGCAAGTTAAAGTTGTCGAAACTATAGTCACAATAAAAAAACCTCAGTTATACAAACAAAGTTTAAGTGTCTTATTTATGTTAATAATGATGTATAACGACGTAGAAGCCTCAACAGTTAACTTTCTACTAGTTTAATCTGAAGTTGAGTTTGTTGATACTAAATTAAAGATGGATGTATGTTCCAACTTTGAACGGACATGAATATTAAATAGAGATTTCAAAGCATTCGGATTTCGTAAATTGCAGAATTACGATGTATAAATCATAATGCTTTAAAGGAACTCTTAACAAGTGTTTGAACGTCTTTGAAGACTGTGACTTGCTCAATAGAATTATTGCTAACTATATATTTAAATAAGATTCTTTTAGATTTTTTGGTCAAGGATATACATTTACTCTTATTACTATTCAAATTAAGATTATTAATACTACACCAATTCGAGATAACATCAAGTTGATTTTTTAAGCGTTGACAGTCAGCAGGGTTAGTAATTGTTAAGTAAATCTTTAATTCACCGCGTATAACAAGTGTTTACACTTTAATAAATAAGAAAGATCATTTAAAAAAAGGTTGCAAAGTAAGGGGCCCATAATCGAGCTTTGGGGTACACCTGAACTTGGAAAATATGAGTTCGATTTAAAATTATTTATTGCGACATACGATTTACGATCTGTTTGATAAGATGCTGTAAGCGAAGTTGAATTGTCACAAAAATCAAAGTAGCTAAGTTTACTTATCAACAATTGATGGTCCATCCTGTCAAACGCTTTTGACATATCAGTATAAATTACATCAATTTGCCAAGCTGAATCTAACGATTTGGCTATATCATGCGTAATAATGGTCAAATTAGTTACTGTAGAACGTTTTGGAATAAAGCCATGCTGTTGAAAAGATAGGTATGGAGAAACGTGGAAATAGTTTTGAACATAGAAAGTTTTCTCAAATATTTATTCGAATTTAATAATATTAAAATCAATCATAACTCTTTGACCTACAGAATGTCGGGTATTTAGTTTGTACATTATGTCGGTGTTTAATAATTTATATTGTTATTATGTTTGTCCTTTACTAAAGTAGCTGATTTTTTCCATATTTTACCTCTCTTTTTTAGTTTACCAATACCAATCGTTTTATTCCATGTCTGCTTTGGTCTTCCCCTTTTCCTTTTTGTTTGTTCTATGGCTTCGTACACTTGTTTTACTTGTCTGTTGTTTGTCATTCTTTGTATGTGTCCCCACCAGCTGAGTTGTCTCTTTTCAATAAATTTTATAACTGGTCGAACCCCTACTCTCTCTCTAATTTGTGTGTTTCTTATTCTATCTTTTCTTGTTACACCTATAATTCCTCTTAGGTATTTCATTTGGGTAGCTTGTATCTTCCTCCTCTGTTTATTTGAGATATCCCACGACTCACATCCGTGTGTTAGTACCAGTCTGTATATTGTGTTAAAATTTTTTTATTTTTGTCTCGTTAGAAATATCTGTTTTATTTACAAATTTCTTTTTCATTATGTAGAAAGAAGAGTCTAATTGTTTTATCTAAATATTATTTTTAATTTCCCTCTGATTTCAGAATTCTCCACCTATTATTGAAAAAAAAAATGTCCTGTAGTAATTCAATTAAAAAACACCATTTAATTAAAAAATATGGAATAATGGAAAACGAGAACGTTAATGCTAATAAGACCATGTAAATCGGAGCCTTGATTAAAAAAAAACACACAAAAATACCGCAATACCTTTTTAATAAAGATTTTTTCCTATATATTTTTTTCATAAAACCCTCGAAAAAATCGATCCCCGACATTCTTGAGCATTTAAACCCCCCGAATTATTTCATTAAATGGATACTTGAGAACCGCAGATATTTTCCAATTAAGCTTTTTCCCTTACACAACAAGCCGAAAAGTATAATGAATTTCTTATTACGTTATTGTATTTCAATAACACATGACTGTTAGCTTAATTTTCTACAGTAATTGTGTTTTGATTACACATTATTATTATTTGTGTTTATCAGAAAATATACGTAATTTTTACTTTGTGTACATATATTTGGTATATTAGGTCAGGCAATAAAGCAAATGCTGGAAATTAGTAAATTTGTTTTTGTAATATGGTAATTTGAAACGTTTGCTAAGTAATATCAAAATTGTTGAAACCTTTACTACGTTTCGAATAATAAATAGATAAATAATACTAGTCCGTATGATTTTCCCTTCGTTGAAGTTAGAGAAAGTCGTTACTTTTTTTTGTTTTTGTCATTCATGTTTATTTTGATATGTTTTCACTCTAATCAAGTATTTAGTTAACAAAAGCCTTACCGAAGGTGAAATATACGCCCACTATTTAACTACTATTTTTATTAAGTACATTTGAAAATTAATTCAGTAAATATAAACAAATTTGAGTACATTTTTAAAGAAAATATTTAGTCAACGGCAACTTATATTTTCGAAGCTCTTTAGTTTGTTTTCAAAAACATATTTTACTAACATATCTTCAATTTGGTTCTCATTAATCACTTGATGAAACATGCTTACAATATTGATAATTAAATAAAAGTCACTTGGTTTGTTTCACTACTATATTTTATTCTTGAGAATGACGATAAGTCGAAACTAGTCGGAGAGAATAAAAAAATAGTAGTGAAACAAACCAAGTGACTTTTATTTAACTATCAATATTTTATTAACATTTACATAAATTGTGAGAATATAAATGTAAGTGCAGTTTATCTCTAATCAGGATGTATTTGAGTAAATAATGGTGTGGTATTATTAATAAGGAAAGGACGTGACTCTGCTCGAAGCGTTTCGTCTAAATATTTGATAAACTTTCAGTTCCTAAATTGTAAGCCTTTAAATCCCACGAGTGCACTAAAGCTTTTATCAGCTGCTAGAATAATTGCCCCGAGTAAATTTTCATTCCGTGCGAAAATCTCAGGAAAATAAAAATATAAGCACTAAAATCGTTAGTAATAAATAACAAGCACTTTTAATATTTTATAAACAGGAATTGTTTCTTTTAACCAATACTATTATTTTGTTGTTATTTTAAGTGTGTTAGTATTAACTTCTGTTTATCTGTTTTAATCATACATTGTCCTGGTATTGGTGTCTGATGGGCAATACAGATATTTACAATGAGATTTTCTTTTTGGCAGACATACACCAATTTTATGCTGAAAGTCTTCAGATTTTCGTTGATTTCTTTTAAAGAGTTTAATTTGAAGCGTTAAACAAGTATTTTCCATTCCCACGCTAAGCATGAAGTAAATTTTCTAGAATAAAATTTGAAATAAAAACACTTGGTTTGTTTCACTAACGTTTTACTTATTATTCCGACTCGTTTCGGCTTCTAGCCATTATCAAGGAATGTACAGAGAATACTTTTTTAAACGATATTTATATACAAAATCAGGTAATAAGGGCGTTCATTATTGGGGAGATCCATAGCTCGTCATTGTCATTGACCACATGTTTTCCCGATTTTATTGCTTTATTTATCTCCAAGCCTTCTCTGAAATTCAGTATACGACTCTTTTTGCCTGTATACAATATTTTAAAATTATTGCTGTTGACCGGCTGTGATGCAGTGTTTGGACATACCCGTTGATTGTTTTTTATTTAGAACATCTTTTTTATGTTCGTCGAGACGGATTTGGAATGCTCGTCCGGCCTGTCCTATATATACTGCATCACAGTCGTTACATCTTAATTCATAAACACCTGATAGTTCTATTCTATCGTTTTTAAACTTATTATTCACTAATAATTTACTTGAATTAATAGGGTTTGTTAGAATGATGTCAAATTTGTTGTTTCTCAAAGTATTTTTTAATTTTACAGAAAGGTCTGCCACATAATCTATTTTTTGCCAGGTGTTTTTAGCATTTGGATTGGTTGCGTAAAAATATTTTAGAAATTGACTTTGTTTTTTCTTTTTTAATAAATTATCTATTAACTGTTCTGAATATCCGTTGTTATTTGCTATTATTTTTATAATATTTAATTCAGATTTGAAATTGTCGGCGTTTAGAGGGATATATTTGACGTGGATGGGATAATTGAATCTGAAACTGTTTGTTTCCTGTACATTTTATAAACTAAATTATTCTTTGATTTAGTTATTGTGAGGTCTAAAAGGTTTAGGCTTTTATTTGTTTATAGTTCAAATGTGAATTGTATTTTAGGCTGAATTGAATTTAAAAATGTTGTAAATATATTTAGTTGTCTAACGGTGCCCGTCCAAATGCAAAAAATGTCATCGACATATCTGGCCCAAAAGTGTATAAATTTTGTCTCCTGTTTCCTGAACAAAGTTGTTTCGAAATCTGCTAAGAAAATTTCAGATAAAAGAGGAGATAGGGGTGATCCCATTGGTAAACCATCTGCCTGTGTATAAATGATGTTGTTAAATTGAAAGTAGCTCTGATCGATGCAGATTTTGATCAGTGATTTTAATTCGTTCTTTAATTCTTGAGGGTGGTCCGTATTATTTATTTTCTTGTCTATAATGGACTTAAGTTCTGTCACTGGAATTGAGGTGAACAAACTTTTCACATCAAATGAGACTAGTTTTGCATTTGGGGGTATCGATATTGTATTTAACCTATTTACCAATTCTATTGTGTTTTTAATTCCGTATTGAGATTCGAAATTAATGAAAGATGGAATTATGTTATTTAAATGTTTACACAACTTATAGGTTGGTGCATATAATGGTTGGTGTATATATGAAACAAACCAAGTGTTTTTATTTCAAATTTTATTTTATTCATGTTTCACCAAGTGATTAATGAGAACATTGTGAAAGATAAATTTTCTAGTTTCTAAAATCCTGAAAAGTTGGTTTGTCGTGTAGCCTAACCTAACCTAACCTAACCTAACCTATCCTAACCTAAAGTAAACTAAACTAAACTAAACCAAACTATACTAAACTAAACCTAACTTAGCCAAACTAGACCAAATATTAATGTTTTTCTAAACTCAAAATTTTACTTTATGAGACACGTGTATAAAACACTGATTTAAAGTGAAGTTCGAATGTTTACAATATTTCAGTGTTTTCAGTGCTTGATACGCGTGGCGCATGAAGTAAAATTTCGAGTTTAGAAAAGCCTGAAAATTTGGTTTGGTCGCGTAGCGCTACGCGCTACACGACCAAACCAAATTTTCAGGCTTTTCTAAACTCGAAATTTTACTTCATGCTTAATCTGGGAAGTGAAAACACTCATTTAGTGCTTCAAATTGAACCCATTAAAAAAAGCGCTAACACATGTTATAAATTATTTTTATAATAATAATTATAACTAATATTATAGAAAATACTTGCCTTTCACAAAATCACTAAATAATACAAATCAGAAATGAAGATTTGAACGCTTCTTAATTAACTGTGGAATTAATTGTGATTGATTTTGTAGCAGCGTGGATTGAATGCGCTCAAATAATCTCTATCAATTAGAATTGTGTGATAATGCAGTCGGGTTTATGTAATATTTGCTTGAATGAGAGGCTCGATGTGCCCAGGCCTGAATATGCTCTTGATGTGTTAACAACCATTGTTCCGACACATCAATATGTGCTGCTCAATCCTTATTATGTCCATTTGTATTACCAGAGTGCCGTATCAGTCAATGTTGGATTAATTGGAATGCGCTGTAATTTAAGATTATGGATACAACCCCAACAATACAACTAAATTAATTATAATCGAATGTTAATGAACACGAAGTCGTGAAATGTTTAAAATAATTAACTTATAGCATGTAGATTTTGTTCTATTAATTCGAGATGTTTGTACAGGTCTAGTTGAAATGTACCAGCAATAAACTAAATGGACATAAACTGGCTATTTCTGTTCAGAAAAGACTGCTTCTCAAATGTTATTGTGTCAGCAGAATCTTCCAATTGCAATACACAAAAATACCAATGTAAACATTAATGAATTAATTATATCGTGGTTATTTTAATGAAACCTTCAATATAACTTAAACAAACACGAAAACTGTTTAAAAAATTTAGTTAAGTAATTTTTCTAAAATGTTATAATGAATCCTTGTATATGATTTAAGAGTTAACTTTACAACATAGGTGATTTAATGAACTCATCAGACTGATAACGTAGGTGTCTTCATACCAAAATCATATTTTGCAAAAAAAATGTCACGTCGGATGTTTCATCAAAATGATTGTTTTTTGTGTATTGTTTACTTATACTCTTTCTTTTGTGTATATTATTGTAATAAATGATTATCAGTCAATAAACTAAACTAAACTAAAACAATAATGATATAGTTGTTTTGGGAGCCTAGTGGGTCAGTGAGTAGAGCTCCTGCTCTTGGACCAGAAGGTCGTAGGTTCGAACCCACCGGGGGGTGTCACTTTCTTATGGGGAAATTGACACCCTCTGGAGCCATGGATGTTGTATGAATGCGTTGTGACGTCCAAATGAGTTATATAAGGTGTGTATAAGGATAAGATAATTTAAAATCGAAAAATAATAATACAAATGGCAGCTGACTGTATGGCCAAGAGCCGAAGTCAAAAAATATATATATATATACTTGTTTCTTTTTAATATAATAATGGATTATATACTTGTTTTTTTTTTAATATTATTCATTTTTACCTGAATTTTCCTTTTTTATTATATTTAACATCAATATTGTCTTAAGAATTTCCTCATAAAAGTATCATCCGCCCCTCTTTGGATAAAAATCAAGTGCTCGAGACAAATTATGTTCAAACACAAATAAAGAGCGCCGCCCCAATGACTGACAAGGCATCGCCCTAAGCTGACTGATGCCAGGTTTCCTTTTCTGAAATTCGCCGCAAACCCGGCGGCGCGTAACGCCTGAAAACTCACTCGCGAAGTTTAATGAAATTTTTGACGACACACAAAAAATATTTGTTGAACTTTACATTTTCCCTTTTGCACTCCGGAAACTTCGGAAACGAAATGGGAAAAGTAAGGCTTTAAATATTGCATAGCTGTTTGAAATTAAATATTATTAATATATAGTACAGAGTGAATTTTTCTTTTAAATAAAAATACATATCTTGATGTATAGTACAATTCGGGAGAGATGTCCTATGTGTAGTTTAAATTTTTTAGAGAGTATGTCGACAGTTGTATTTGCAACGACTTTTCCTGGTTGTGTCAAATTTTGACGTTACATGACAATGTCAAACTGTTTAGGTATCGCGGATATTAGTGTTTTTTCTTTTATAAAAACTTTAAATCATAATTTCTTGTGAATTTTTTCTTTTGGGTATACGTATCCCAATTGCGTGTTGTAGATTTTTAAATATTCATTGTTTTCGTAACAGGGGCCAATTTGAAGTTAAAACGAGTCTTTTCCACTCCCAGGTTAAGCATAAAGTAAAATTTCGAGTTTAAAATAGCCTGAAATTTTGGGTTGGTCGCGAAGCGCGGAGCGACCAAACCAAATTTTCAGGCTTTTCTAAACTCGAAATTTTACTTCATGCGCCACGCGTATAAGACACTGATTTTAAGCTAAGTTTTCTCGTTCACAATATTTCAGTGCTTTCAGTGTTCAAAACGCGTGGCGCATGAAGTAAAATTTCGAGTTTAGAAAAGCCTGAAAATTTGGTTTGGCCACTCCCCGCTTCGCGCTACGCGTTCAAACCAAATTTTCTGGCTTTTATAAACTCGAAATTTTACTTCATGCTTAGTCTGGGAGTGGAAAACACTCGTTTTAAACTTCACAGTGAACTCTCTAAAAAAAGCGTATGAATATATATACCTAATAGAAAATTCCTTGTATTAACAGATTAATCCGATGACTATTTGCGCATTCGAATCAACTAACATTTTCATTTGAGCTTATACAAAAGTAACTTAAATGCATTATTTATTTCTGTAAAAACCTGAACTATTTAGTAGATGTGGAAATTGGAATTAAACCACCTAAACTCACATTTAAATCGATTGTGGACATTAATTAAAATTATTTGTGGCTGGGTTTTTGCAGATTTAGTTTTACGAAGACATTGTCAAAATATGACGTTTAACTTTAAAATTTTAAAGCTGCATACCGTAACATACGTTTTCCATCTAAAAACTATAGCAGACATTCTATAAAGTTTTCTGTCTCTTTTCGCACACTTAATTTGATGACATCAAACTATTTTCGTATTACATGTATTGGTGCAGAAAGCACTACAGATCAAGGAAACCATGGAACACCTCTCATAAATCGCACCTTATATGCTGTACATTTTGTGGCAATAGTTTTTTTTTTGAAATATATAAAAATAATTAATCTCATAAATAGTAAATATTCTACTTGTAGTATACAATTTAGTTGAGAGCAAACATGTTTTTCGCATTTAGTGCGAGGGGGCCTTTTAAATAAATTTGTTTTCATATATCTCCGCAGGTGCCGGAATATCTTCGACCTGGTTTTATTCGGGTTTACGGTCACCCTTTTCCGCCATGTTTGCCTCCTACGTGTATTTTAATAATACATCAACATCACATTCATGCGTTTCCGCATAAATAAATTTCCAGGTATACATATAAAAAAAACGTATGGAATCAAGCTTTGAATATTAATATTTTTAGAGATTTACAGAGAATAACAATAACGCATCTTTATTACCCAAGAAGTAATATATTCTCCCACTGAGCAAAAAAAAACAAACAAATAACGTTATATCAACATTGTAGCAACATTAAACGTTGTTTTAATGTTATGAAACATTACTTAAATTGATTTGCTTAGTGGGCTATTAACAAAGCAATATAGTTAAAATATAGTAAATTAATTAAAAAAGATATATTATTATATAAATAATAAAATTTACAGGGATGGGCAAAAGTATTCGAACACCGGTTATCTGGCTAAACTATACGTGCGATAAAAAAAATACTCTTAATATACATTTTTAAAAACATTTTAATCTACTCAAGCACTTAATGTGAATTCCAGCAGCTATCCTATTCTCGAAGTATGACGTCATCGGTGGTTTTTCAAATAACCTTGTATATTTTAAACTTTTTGGATAATGACTGGTTAAACCATTACAATGATGGCGGGTTTGGTGGGTTTGCGACTTGTCGTTTTTAAATTATAAAATAAAATAATAAAAGAAAAAGATAGCTGTTTACTGTTATTTGATTAGCGTTTAAATATTTTCTTAGAAAGATTGGTCCGATAATGTGTCCTCGAATTATCTGATAGAAACTAGTACAATAATAACAGCGAAATAAAACACAAGTCGCACACCCACTAAATTTGACATCATTGTAATAGTTGAAGAAGTGATTATACAAAAAGTTTAAAATATACAGGGTGTTCCATTATATAAAAAACACAGATGACGTCATAGCTCGAGAAATAGGATACCTGTTGGAAATCACAACACGTCCTTAAATGGATAAAAATGACTTTAAAAATGTATTTTATTACGTTCTTGAATAGATTAAAACGACTGTAAAAATTTATATGATGAGAATTTTTTTAATGCACGTATAGCTTAGCCAGAAATTCGGTGTTCCTATACTTTTGCCTAACCCTGTATTTTTGTATTGCACGTATAGCTTACCCAGAAATTCGGTGTTCCCATACTTTTGCCTAACCCTGTATAATATATAATATAATATAGCGGTAATTTTCGTATAAACCGCAAACAATAAGATTTAATTTAAATTATCGTAATTTTATATATTATGTGTAAAACTAAAAGGAAGGTTAAATTATTTTCTCAAATTCAAATGGTTTAGAATTTGAATAATGTTTAATTATTCAAATTTAAGAAATATGTAAAAGTATAACATAACTTACTTAAATTCTCTGAAAATAATTACTTACATTATAATAATAATATTTATTGTTGATCACAAAAATGGGTATAACATCGTCAGATTTGCAATAAAAGTAGAAATTAGAATATGTGACGTATATGAAAATTAGAATAAAGCAATAGTAAGTAAAGTAAGTACATGGTTCAAAGTGAATCAAAATGTCATGTCCATTGTTTTAAGATATACATGACAAAAGACAAACATAGGGTGACAAGTGTGCAAAGAGAATGTGTATACAGGATGTTTTACTTTTATTGAAGACACATTATAATATCCATTTTAAAAGTTTTTCGCCCTATGTTTAAAGGGCAATACAAAATAAATTATTTTACAGAATAATAATTAAACATTTTTAAATAAAATACTCACGTTTTAATTTAATTAAATAATTTAATACAGTATTATTCTAAGAAAGTGTTTAAAAAGGTTTGTCTTTTTAAATCGTTTTACAATCAACCCAACTATAACCCGTCGCAACTTCTTTATTCATAAACAAAAATAAATGAATCTTTACAAATAAACAAATAAAGGATGAAAGACTGACGGCCGATAGCCAAGGATCTAAAAATAAAATATATGTGTAAAAATAAACAGCTGTAAATTTTTAGTGCACAATAAAGATGTTTATGTATATAATCAAATAAATATTTTGAGATTTCATTGATATACATTAAAATTGTAAATTGTTTTAATTTTTAAAGTCATTAATGTATATATAACAATACGATATCTTTCTAAATATTTCTTAAATAAGTTTCTCATTTTTCACTTTATAATCTACGTAACTACTGCTGTAACAAAAATATGATTACAATAATTTTAATATTATTATCATATTAGTAAAATTTTCCAAAGATTCTTTTCTTAAAATCATAATTAAAAATGTTTTATTTAACGATTTAACTATGCTTTTTTAATATTAATTTTCTTGTATTTATATTTTTATTACAACAATCAATTGTTAATATAGTGTTATTTTAAAGTAATATAGAAAAATAATATCATACTGTTAACTGTCGAGGCTTCTACATCATATACCACTATTATTTACACAAATAAGACACTTAAACTTTGTTTGTATATAACTGAGGTTTTTATTTTGGCTATAGTTTCGATAACTTTAACTTGTCATTATCAGAACTAGAAGTTTTAGTTTAATAATCACAAGTTAAAGTTATCTAAATTATAGTCACAATAATAACCTTAGTTATACATAGTTTAAGTGTAAATAATATCATATTTATTATATTACATATTGCGTTTTAACACAATTTAAATATACCCTCAAAGCGTAAGCAAGGTTCCTTTTCCAAGTGTTTTAAAAAAATCTTACTAACTATTCCGCCGAAATTTCAATACATTTTGATTTATATAAAGAAATTGATCCAATTTATAAATATTACCAACGCGGTGTAAGAATTTTGAAAATAACCCTATGATTTCTAAAAATTGATTAAAATATAAAAAACGAATTAAAATTAATATCGACTTTCTGCAAAAAGTTTGACTCCAAATATTCATTGAAACAACTACTTCTCGAGCTAATACCCCGACAGATATTGAATTATACAATGAATATTTGCGTTACACGACAGCACTGCTGTTCTATGCATAATTTATATGCAAAATGCAACATCAGGTCAAACTATTCTCTAACCAAACTAAATGAAACAAAAGGAAATTGAAATAAATTGAAAAAATTATAGGGAATAAATTTTAATTGTCTTAAGCCATCTACAGACGCGTTTCGAGATTTATCCCTCATCAGTATAGCTTTGCTTTAGACTTTCAATGCAAAAATATTAAAATAAAATAAACAGGAAACTTACAGGAATGTCGAAGTGTGTCGTCGAAACAGGTACACAGAACTGGGGCGAGTGGTATCAAATTGTTTGCACCTACTAATAACTTAATCCTTTACCTATAAATAACATTCCTTCATTTTCACTCGCCCCAGTTTTGTGTACCTGTTTCGACGACACACTTCGACATTCCTGTAAGTTTCCTGTTTATTTTATTTTAATATTTTTGCATTGAAGTCTAAAGCAAAGCTATACTGATGAGGGATAAATCTCGAAACGCGTCTGTAGATGGCTTAAGACAATTAAAATTCATTCCCTATAATTTATTCAATTTATTTCAATTTCCTTTTGTTTCATTTAGTTTGGTTTGAGAATAGTTTGACCTGATGTTGCATTTTGCATATAAATTATGCATAGAACAGCAGTGCTGTCGTGTAACGCAAATATTCATTGTATAATTCAATATCTGTCCGGGTATTAGCTCGAGAAGTAGTTGTTTCAATGAATATTTGGAGACAAACTTTTTGCAGAAAGTCGATATTAATTTTAATTCGTCTTTTATATTTTATAAATATTCTGCAACCTATTGACAAACTCAATTTTTCTTTATGATAAATTATCTTTATGTAAAAATTGATTGATAAGGCTGATAATTGTTGAAAGTTTATCTTTACTTTTATATAAATAAAACAATTTAAACACTTTTAAATATATATTGTGCATTCGCTACAATTGTTTCGCCACACTGTGGCTTCTTTAGGCGAAGAAATGATAAATATAATGTGTCGGGTCAAGTATACATATATACAATGTTTATGGGGGTGGGTTTTTTCAAAAGCGAATGTACAATATATATATGAAAGTGTTTAAATTCTTTAATTTATATAAAAGTGCCTATAATTTCTATTTAGTAAATATTCTGTTAACAATTGGCAAATTTAATTTCACATTATAATAACCTAATCCATTTAAATAATATCACCTTGTAATATAATAATTATTTAAACAAATGTATATTATATTTTTAAATAATGGATCTTGTACAGGAAGAGGATATACATAACCACAGAAAAAATATTTTATTTTCATACAGTACATGCCGAAAAATAAATTAGTAAAGTTGTATATTCTGAAAAAAATTCAAAAAATGGGTGCCTTTCTTCATTTATTGGTCAATATAAGCAATATTTGTGAATGAAAAAAATCAAAATCAAAATAACTTACGTAGAGTTTATAACTTTTTATGCTTATTTTTAAATAATGATTATTAAACAAATACTTTTCGTTTTATTGGCATTTAAAGACAAGGGACATAACTTATTTTAAAACGGATATAAGTAGTATTTATTCAATAAACAATGCTAATCTGTTGAAATAATCAGACATTTCATTAAAAATATTTATGTTTAAATCTCCCAATGTTGATTTATCTATAGGACAAAAAAATAAATTCTCTACGATTTTTTCAAGATTTTTATTGAGGAATGAAAATGCGAATCGCGTGTAAAATTCTGTGTGAGTGAGTAAATCAAACCTGAAAATATTTTTATGGCGTATTTATTTTCGCGCAGGAATCGAATTTATGGTTACAATTTTTCTTTACGACCCCACCCAAACAAATACACGAGGCCAGCCGAGACTTCAAAATTGAATTATACTCTCGCTCGCGAAAAATTCAATTATAACCTGTAATTTAAGTAACGCGCTAGATCCACTCTTAACGCAATCATTCATCAGACATACTCGATTATTTACTAACAACAGTGTGAATTTAATAAGAAAGCTGATTGGGTTATTTGTAATATTATCTTGTATCATAAATATTATGATTTAAAAGATTTTTTATTGCTATTTCTTTTTATATAATTATTTTTGGTAATTAGGAATTTAGATTTTTTATAGAAAAGTGTTTATATCTTTTATAAACAATGTAAAGATTTGTTTATATACAACGCAATTTTTTCTTTTAAGTTTATTTAAAGCTTATAACGCGAGTTTTCACTCCCAGGTTAAACATGAAGTAAAATTTCGACTTTAGAAAAGCCTTAAAATTTGGTTTAGTCGCTAGTCAGTTTGGTCGCTCCACTTCGCGGAGCGACCAAATCAAATTTTCAGGCTTTTCTAAACTCGAAATTTTACTTTATGCTTAATCTGGGAGTGAAAACACTCGCTAGAAGTTTCAAATTGAAGAAAAAAATAAGTTCTCTGTTTATTTAAATAATTCATTTTTTCTTAAACGTATTTAAAACATCAATTATTTCAATAGCCTCATTATATGTTAACTTAAATTTTCTTTGATCTTGATCTCCTTGTTACCTCTTGAATTTCGCGTTGGTCCGGATGTAAACCCGCTCCTCTTCTTGGAATATCATCGCATTATTACGAATATATATATGTGTATAAATATTAAATTGGGGCGAACCTCTTCCATAAGAATCGTCCTTATTTATACCTCCCCCGGGGCGCGCGCTAAGTGATTCGACAATAGGGGCAATTTATCCACAGGATTTTAATTTCTGCGACGACACAAAGGCATTACAACATCGCGAATTTATATCGAAACGCCGGTATTAATATTAATAAAGCCCTCCTTGTTCGAATTTCGATCCATTATTCATGCTATTAATTACCGCAAATACATCAAGGCTGTGTTTGTGTTATTCATATTTTCTGGTTATTCATAAGTTTGAGATTTTCTTGCTCGCCTACAGTGGCCATCTTAAGATATAACTCCTGTAATTTTCTCTTTGACACAGTTCCTCTCGTTTTTATGGACTCAAGAAAAACTGTTCTATGAAGTTATTCCCACGGTGTTTGTCGAAATTGACAATAATCCATAATTTTCTAAAGATTCTCTGACTATAATTGTTTAAAGATACACCTACAGTATTTGTGGAAAGAAGCGGCTACTATAATCAGGTATTTAGCAACATTCTAACATATATATTTAATTAATTTTTCACCTAAACCGTGGTGGAACATTTTTTAAACTATGTCTTGAACAAGTTTCTCATCTTTCACGTGTTAAAACATATTTAACTATGATTTAAAAAAAGAAAACACTTCGTTGAATTCCACTAATATTTTGGTTTTTTACTCCCACTAGTTTCGACTTTGAGTCCTTCTCAAGAAGAATGACTAAAAGTCAAAACTAGTTAGAATGAAAATCTTAAATATTAGTCAAATTTAACCAAGTGATTTTTTTTTAAATCATTGTTTAAACTTAATATAGAATATTTAATAAACACATTTGGTTTGTTTTACTGTTAAATGTTAGTGAACATTTTCAGTAAAAAAAACCAAGTGCTTTTAATAAATATACCATAATTAGATCATTCTAACAAGTGACTAACAAATTTTATACGCGTGTAGTCTAAATATAAAATGATTATGATTGCTTTGAATACTAAGTGTGTGATTTCGTTTATTTTTATTTGTATGGGGGTTCGTTCATGCGAAATTCAGTCGTATGGATGCCATTAATTTGGCAATATTGTGCGGAGCGGGAATTAATGTGAACTGGGTACATGTTGAGTTGGGTGCAGTGAGATTAATTGCTTCCAAAGTAATCTAATATTATGTAACTTATTACCTAACTGTGTCTAATTAATGAGACTTGCGCTTTATGCTCGATTAACTTTTCTAACGAACAATTCCAATTTGAATACGCGGACTCGAATATGTTCACACATAAACAAAGAAAATAATCATTATTACAACCACTAATACAAAAAATATATAAAATTTTATTATGCAGACTTACGCCAATTTTAAGACAAAAATTAAAACTTTCCTATTTGTATATGCAGACTCGGATATGTTTACACATAAATATAGAAAATAATCATGAATGCAACTACTAATGAAAAAATATAATTATAATATTTGATTATAAAGACTTTACCCAAGTTTAACACAAACATAAAAATAATTATACAGCGAGTTTTTTCTTTTAAGTACCAATGCTATTATTACAGCATATACCGGGTGTTGACTTGGCGGATGCAACACAGGAAATCGCATGTTAATATTAAAGTGATTAAATATTTGCTTCCCTATTAATTTTAGAGACAAAATGTATTTTACTTTATTGTAGAGGGCAAAATTCTAAATTTATTAATCTTCACACTTAACACTTTACGTTTCTCTAAGTTAAATAATTAAGAAAAAGTAATGTGATTTTATAAAAATATTGACATTGATACAACAATTGCGGATATTCCCTGTTTTCTTTTAATTCAATTTAAAGCTTTAAACAAGTGTTTTCCACTCCCAGACTAAGCATGAAGTAAAATTTCTAGTTAAGAAAAGCTCAGTGAAAATTTGTTGCGGGTCGCGCAGCGACCCGAGACAAATTTTCTGGGCTTTTCTAAACTCGAAATTTTACTTCATGCGCCATGCGTATAAAAGACTATAATATTGTCAAATTTATGTATATTCTAACTTCACTTAAAATCTGTGTTTAAACGCGTGGCGCATGAAGTATAATTTCGAGTTTAGAAAAGCCCAGAAAATTTGTCTCAGGTCGCGACGCGACCCTCGACAAATTTTCACGAGGCTTTTCTAAACTCGAAATATTACTTCATGCTTAGTCTGGGAGTGGAAAACACTCGTTTAGAGCTTTAAATTGAACTCTTTCAAAAATCAACGAATGTTAGAAAATTAACAGCTAAAATAATTAGGAAAAAGTAATGTGATTTTATAAAAATAATGACATTTTTCTTGTATAGTGTAAATCATTTCGAAAACATTTACTTTAATCAAGTGACTACAATATCCTTTACCATTTTGACATCCGCAGTTTTTGTCTTGATTCCATGGCATGTCATTATTTTTATAAAATCACATTATTTTTTCTTAATTATTTCAACTTAGAGAAACGTAAAGTAATAAACGTTAACACGAATGAATACAGAATTATTCCCTCTACAAAAAGAGTAAATACATTTTGTTTCTAAAATAAATAAGGGAGCCAAAATTTGAACATTTCAAAATTTACATCGGATTTCCTATGTTGCGTCCGCCAAGTCAACACCTGGTATGCTGTATATCTCTAGATATTCGTTGTTTTTTTTAAAAGTTCAATTTAAAGCTTTAAACGAGTGTTTTCCACGCCCAGATTAAGCATGAAGTAAAATTTTGAGTTTAGAAATGCCTGAAATTTCGGTTTAGTCGCTCCGCGAATCGAAGCGACCGAACCAAATTTTCAGGCTTTTCTAAACTAATAATTTTACTTCATGCGCTACACATATAAAACAGGTAAATATTATAAAGTTTGCAATATGTTTAGAATAGTTGAAGTTAGTTTTAAGCGATGTACAATGTTTTATAGGAAATGTCTTTCCCGTGATTGTATTCTTAAATAAATAAATAAAAAAATATGCTATTGAAGCAGTATTCTAAAGACGTATATTTAGAACTTCACTTAAAACCAGTGGCGCATGAAGTAAAATTTCACGTTTAGAAAAGCCTGAAAATTTGATTTGGTCGCTCCGCTTCGCAGAGCAACCAAACCAAATTTTCAGGCTCTTCTAAACTTGAAATTTTACTTCATGCTTAACCTGAGAGTGGTAGACACTTGTTTATAGCATCAAATTGAACGATATCTAAAAACAACGAATGCCTAAAAATGCACAGAGTATTTTTCGCAGTGAGTATATCTAAAACTCTCTGTGTGTATAATTACAAAAAAAAATCCTACATCTGCGACCACTAACAAATAAAAAAAATATTAATAACGTATTTTATAACTGTTTTGTTTGTATTTATTATCTACAGCTATTTGGTCAATAATCATGTATTTTATGAACGAACGTACACAATTTTATTGATATAAAATAAATTCATTAAAAAATTGAAACCCGTCAAAGGTCAAACATCAATGAAACTAACCAATTTCACTGATGTAAAACAAACTATGTGTGTTATTTATTTTATATTATTAATACAAAAATTTTTCACTACGGGTTTAATTCGAAATTATTTCATCATACTGACAATTATTATAGCAATTATAGATTACACAATGTTTGATATTGTAAACACGACCTCTTTAAGTTAAAAATTTATATTCAATTAAGTAATAGTTTATATCAAAACGTGGTGTTGTATTCATCCATAAACCTCTTGAGGGTCGCTAAAGTTTCCACGCGTTTGATCAATGTGGCGCACTCGACAAAAAGTAATTAATTAAGCGTCCTGGTAATTATAGGTAAGCGGATATTTCAAGCAAAAACGGCGATTACGGTTGAGCATTAATACTCTGAAATTTCAGGTAATTTATTTATTTCGGCTTACACATAACAATCGGCGCAGATTGCGCGGTGCAATCGACTAAATTGAAATTGCACCAGCATAAGCGGTGCATTAAAACAATGCACGATTGTAAGATTTTCGCGACTTTGGTGATATTTCTAAATTATGCAAATTTAGATTGCTAAACTTACATAAATGCACAAAGATATTAAGATAGTGTAATTATCTAACCCGGCGCATCCACCAAATATAAAATTAGTACTTAACAATTATTACTTTGTTTGTATAACACTTATATATTTAATGTGACTGCAGTTTCGATAAACTTAGCTTGTCATTGTCAATCATTCATGTTTGATAATGACAAGCTAAATTTGTCAAAACTGCAGTAACATTAAATAACAAAGTTTTATACAAAGTAACTAGTCCTCTTGAAAATATATTGAACAAAAGTTACTATTTTAGGACCAATGTAAAATATAAAGGAATTCTGTTTTATTGTGAAATTAACACGTATAGGGAAGTAAAAGTAAAAGAATCCAGAATACAAAATATATTAGTATTTTGTATTTTAGAACCCTATGATGTTTATTCCTAAAACAATCTCTTCTAAATTCAACGTTGTTTTTAATTTAATGACTAATTAAATTATCTGTAATTCCCTAAATTTTTAATTTTAATTTAACGACTTAATGCATTATCTGAAATTTCCTAAACTGGTGAATTTACACCGCGTTACTGGTAAATAGTAATATAGTTATTAGAGGTGATTAAATTCTTGAAACTTTAGAAGCATATCCTCTTTACCATCCATTATTTCTAAATAAACGTTTTATTTAGAAGCAATTTATTAAAATTATTTTTGAAGATTAAAATTATGTTACGAAAATATTAAAAAACAATGAAAAATTAGACCACGAGAGATAATCTAGGCTCTTGCCAGAAGTACTATGTGTCAAAAATGTATTTAGGACGTCCGGACAAATGAGGATCAAAATTAGAATACAAATCCCGGCGCATTCGCCTTAAAGGTTTTTTATTCTCCAATGTTATCCACATATCTGACACATATGGGCAACCCCCGGCCCGCGGGCCGTATCCGGCCCGCTGTAAGATATGATCCGGCCCGCGAGACATTTTGAAAAAACCCAATTAAAAAAATATTACATTAGGTACTTCTACTCACGGGAGTGACAGTGAGGCGGCAAACATCAAATTCTTTGATGTTTGCCGCCTCACTCTTTGATAATCGCCGCCACTCGACTTGATCGATCAAATTCTTTGAGATTTGCCGCCTCACGGGCGACACATCAAAAGATTTATTGCTTCTCAATTATTCTAAACTAGTTTATTCCAGATTATTCGTTCATTTTGCCTATATAAGCGGGTGGATGGCCCGGGCGTTAGTTCAGTTCTATTTGAGCTACCGAGGTGATAACTTGGACAAGCGATATCCTAGCGAACTGCTCGAGCCGTCAACTTGCTTTGTGACTTTTTGTGCATCTTGAGTGGTTACTAACTATAGTTTGTTATTAAGTTTATTGAACGAAAAGTAAACAAAAATGATGTCTGGTGGAAAGAAACGAAAAGGAGATACAGAGGGTCGCCATTTTCAAGAAAAATGGACTGAAGAATTATTTTTCATCTTGCACAATGGTAAGCCTATTTGTTTGCTGTGTAATGAATCCATTTCAGTAATGAAAGAATTCAATATAAAGAGGCATTACTCAACTAAGCATGCTACGCTGCACTCACTGACAGGACAATTAAGAACAGACAAAATCCAGAAGCTTACCGCAAATTTGGAAAAACAGCAACAAATGTTTTACAAACAAAGAACACAACTTGATAATGTTGTGAAAGCTAGTTTTACAGTTAGCTCAAAATTGGCAAAGGCATTATAACCATTTGCCGAAGGAGAATTTATCAAGGAGTGTATGCTAGAAGTTTGCGGTATTATGTGTCCTGAAAAGAAAAAAGAATTTGAAAAAATTAGTTTGTCAAGACGAACTGTTGTTCGACGTATAGAAATAATGGCTAATGATATAAAAACAACAATGACTGACCATATGGCTGGTTTTGAATCATTTTCCATAGCATTAGACGAGAGCACCGATTGGCTGACACAGCTCAACTGGCTATATTTATTCAAGGTGTTGATAAGGAGTTCACTGTTACTGAGGAATTGCTTGCTTGACAGCCGCTAAAAGGAACCACTACAGGAGAGGATATATTTATTGAACTTTAAAAGGTATTTACAAGTTTTTGCTTGCCATAGTCAAAATTAATTGGAGTATGCACTGATGGTGCACCTTCTATGGTCGGCTTATGTAAAGGTTTCATCGGAATTTTGAATGAAAAAGCAACAGAATTAAATGTGCAAAAAGATGATTTGATAGTCCTTCATTGCATTATCCACCAACAGAACTTGTGTTCTAAGTCCATTCGACTCCAGAATGTTATGAATGTGGTAGTAAAAACCATCAACTTTATTCGATACCGAGGGCTTAACTATCGTCAGTTCAAGGCGGTTTTGGATGAAATATCTGCTGAATATAACGACGTAACATATTATTGTGAAGTCAGATGGCTGAGCAAAGGAAAAATGTTGAAACGGTTTTACGAGCTTAGAAATTAGATAGCAGACTTTATGAAAATAAAAGATAAACCACTATCTGAATTAAGTGACCCAAAATGGATATGTGACTTAGCATTTCTGGTCGATCTTACAGGCTATTTGAATGATTTAAATTTGAAACTTCAAAAACAAGGACAGTTAGTAAATGATTTGTACAGCCATTTATAAGCGTTTCAGATCAAACTACGCTTGTGGGAGTCAGAGATGCTGTCTGGTAACAGTTACCATTTCAATACGCTCTCTGCGTATGAAAATATTGCTTATGCTCAATATGCCGAAGAACTCAAGTTACTGTCGAAACAATTTTCAAACAGATTTTGCGACTTCAAAAACATGGAAGAATGTTTCAGTTTATGTGCTACTCCTACAACATATATTGTACAAAATGCTCCAATACACTTACAAATGGAGTTGATCGAGATTCAAGAAAACTCACTCCTAAAATCCAAATTTGACGTAGAGTTGTGCGATTTCTACAAGAAATACCTAGAAGAAGACAATTTTCCGCAGCTTAGAAAATTCACAAGAAGATTGATTTGTGCGTTTGGCAGTACTTATAAATGCGAACAGTTCTTTTCATTGATGAAAGTTAATAAATCAACACATCGTACAAGACTGACTGACGATAATTTGGAAAATTCTTTACGTCTTTGTGTCAGTGGAATTAATCTAAATATCGATGGATTAGTTTCCCAAATTCAAGCTCAAGTGTCTCATTGATTTCGGTGTATTTAACTTTCGTAGTTTGTAACAATTTCAAATTTAACGATTTAGTTATAATGTACCATTTTTTTTAAATTTGATTTTGTTATTTTAATAAATTGTACTATAATAACATTGTCGTATTATTTCATGTCTAATGTCTATCGCAAAAAATATTATCACTACTTTAAAATGCACTAAGTGCTTTTAAACGCGGCCCGCGAACGTATTTGCACGCTAACGTTTGGCCAAAGGTTGCCCATACCTGACTTATAATATAAACATTTTTAAATGTTTTAACATTAAATTAATTTAAAAGATAGTTTTCATCACAACATCAGAAACTAGTTTACTTTTTAAAAATTATTAGCGTAAACATTAGTTTAATCGCTTCAAATTAAGAGCAACTTTCCGACGTTTTAAATATATAAATATTAATACGGTGGGCTTTCGAGGCAACGCCGTTTTATTAATGGCCCTTCCTCTTTAGCACACCCCGCAATTATTCCACGACTTTTAAAACTCCAAATGTTGCGATATAAATTTAACAATTCTTTCGGGACCCGCTGGAGGGCGAGTTTTTCAAATTTAATCTCGCGCGCCAGTTTCTATTATTCATTTGTTACACGCGAAAGTTTTCACAGAGTTTTGCGGAAAAATTGTTACTCGAGAAAACTCAAATTATATTTATGAAAAAAATAATTTTGCTGGAAATATGTGTGATGTAAAGTTGTTACAACAAAACATTCTTAGCCTTAATAATACATGCTAGAATACAGCTTAGAAATACATTTTTATAACAAGTAACAATTGGAATATTTGAATAACAAAATGTTTACATTTTTCTTTACACATTCTCTAGTGAAGTCAATTAACTTTATGAGAACAGTGATATATTTACCACACTTAATGTATTAACACGTTATCTGTAGCGTGTTAAACAATTCTGTGATCCCTAGATCACTTCTTAAATTTTAATTGTAATTATCTTAAGATAACGTAAAATAATTACATATGATGAGTTTCTATCTGTAAGTAAAATGATGTTGTTCCATTATGCGACGAAACTAAATTGTCAGGTTTATTAACTATTTGGCTACATAGCAATCTATTTTTACAAATCACAATTTATTTGCTGCATAAAAAATATGTTATAATCCTTTGTACAAACAAAAAGGACGATGACTATTGCGTTTTTAAAAAATATCAAGAGGTAATTATGCTTCTAGGACGCAACATAAACATGTCTCGTGAAAATCTTTATCCCGGACGGGTTCATGTTTATTTTATGACCGCGAAACATGGAATCGGGGAGAGTGCGGCAAGTTTGGCGGCCTGTTTGAATTGCAAACTACGTAAAATAGCGTCTTGAGAAAAGGGACGGCGCGAATCGAAAAACCGCCGCCGGCTGGAATAAAGGGGGACACGGGGATAAATAAATATGAGAGGACGAATCAATTCATTGCTAATTCAAACGTGATCGCAAAAAGAATGAGAAAAACGCATCTATGGGGGAATTAAATAGAATTACACGAGTTAAGTTAACTGGAAAATATTGTATTGCTTTAATTCTAATGAAATTTATATGTAGAGAAGTGTTGTCCTATATACAGGGAATTTTTATTTTAAGTTAACATAGCCCAAAAAATACTCTGTAAATTAGCAGGCATTCGATGTTCTTATTAAAGCCTGCAATTTGAAGTTTCGAACGAGTGTTTTCCACTCCCAGACTAAGCATGAAGTAAAATTTCGAGTTTAGAAAAGCCTGAAAATTTGGTTTGGTCGAAGCGGAGCGACCAAACCAAATTTTCAGGCTTTTCTAAACTCGAAATTTTACTTCATGCGCCACGCGTATAAAACACTAAATATTCTGAAGTTTGTTTGATCATACGCTATAAAATTTTACAAGTGTTTAATTTATATAAATATTGTACATATAATTAATTTTAACTAAATCGTACGCTTTCAAAATTTTAGGTCAACAAATTTTCTTTTGGTACTAGATGTAGGTATATTATTAGAAAAAATCGCTATCTAAGTATTATTTATTTACTACTATTTTCCTTATTTATGATTTTATTGAATTTAAAAAAAAACATATTGAATGTGTTATTACTGCCGGAATAACAGTATAATTATTTATAGCTTAATTTAGAAATTGTAAACAATACAACAATGCACGAGCCATATCAAATTATAATAATACACTCTACGTATTAAATGCCCTTTTGACCTTTCATAGGTTTCTAATTTAATACACATTTATTTTATATCAATCAAATCGTTTACCTCTGTGTGCACAAAAGAGTGTTTGTGGTAAAATAAAATAGCAATTTTACTCTCGTGCATAAAATACACAACTATTGACCAAATAACTGTAGATAATAAAAACAAACAAAATATTTAGAACAAATAAAAAAGACAAAATAAACATTCAAAATGTGTATTAACGTGAGATCATGGCCGGTATTCCCAAAATTATTCGTACGATTCGGTACGTATCTGTCATTTAGATAGGGATTTAACATGTGAATTTGACAGTTGGCGGGCGACCGATCGTACGATCGATTTCAGGAATACCGCCCCAGTAGGTTAGAACTTCACTTTAAATCAGTGTTTTATACGCGTGGCGCATTAAGTAAAATTTCTAATTTGGAAAAGCCTGAATTTGGATTCGGATGCTATGCGTTTAAATCCAAACGTTCAGGCTTTTTTAAACATGAAATTTTTCCTCATGCTTAATCAAGGAGTGGAAAACACTTGTTAGATATTTGCAATTAACCGCTTTCGATAAGTCAATATTGATCTTACATTAATTACTTAGTTTATTTTTTAATAGAAAACTTGTATTATATTCGATACATTGAATGTAGAATCTTAATTCTACACACGCCTGTAAAATAAATTTAAAAAAATTAAATCCCCATCATATCCAGTTAACCAAAAACATCAACAACACAAGCTCCTTTTTTCCCATACATAATTTTATTCATTAAATTTTTCATTCCTCCCTCACATATATTTCCATCCTTATTTATTTATTCTTTGCAATTTCGAAGCCTCTGTAACATCAAAACAAGCCGTATTGACGTATCCACTCTACTTTCATTTTTTTACGATTCAATTTTCGAGCTTTGCTCACGTTACAAATTTGCCCTTCTCTCCATTACTGAGAGATTTACGCGTGGTATTTTTAGAATAATTTAAACGAGGAGAGGTATTTTTTTTTACGAATGAATGAATTTAAAATTACTTTATCTGCGACACGTTTGAGTTCGTTGAATGGGAATTAAAAGCTCGATGTCGGAATGGAAAGTTTGGTGTTTCATAAGTTATCTCTGTCCTGAAGTTTTAAATTACGTGTTAAAATGCAATTTTTAATAATTATTTGAAAGTTTAGAAGCACATTAACAGATATTTGTATTCAATTTTAAATGATCTCTTAAAGACAGTTTTAAAAAGTAATTTAGGTTAAATTTCACTCATTAATTACTCATTTAGAATTTTACATATTTCCTCATTTTGTAAGTGTTTAGATTTTTGTCAATTTATCCTAGTTTTCACAATTATGAAGTTTTTGTAAAATTTTATGCTGTATATAGCTTTTAAAGATTGTATTTAATATAGTCATAATTATTTAAAACTTTTGATTTTTGTTAAATATTACATACAGGGATGTTTTATTCTAAGTATACCTTTACATCATCTAAATAAACATATTGAAAAATTAATAAACATATGAAGAAACATATGATCAAACCACTTCACTTCAAATGTTTACTATATACTAATATACTTATACACATTTTGTTGTAACTCTTCGATTTTAAGATCTTTTTCATGCTGAATTAATTTCTCACTCAACCCGTGGTGAATCATATTTAAATAATAGTAGAGCTTTGATTAAAACACTTGGTTTGTTTCACTGATTCAAATCAGTAAAACAAAGCAAGTGTTTTAATCAAAGTTCTACTATTATCTTTTTCATATTTAATCGTAATTTTAATAATGAGGAAATAGTATTATAAGTACATAAGCATTTTTTTTTCATTTTTTGTCGTCTGACTATTTGGCGATTGGGTTGTATTCTTTCCCATTTCCAAACCCCTCCTCGTCCCTGAATCCGCGCCTGTGTAAAATACATAAATTGCATAATAAATTGTAAAACTGATGAGTTGCACGTCATCTACAGCTTTTACTAACTCTATTAGACTAATATTTTTTTGCAACTAAGAATACCATTTCTAGTGCAAGTGGCTCCTAAACTGAATATTGTGTAAATTTATTCTCAAACACGACATAATTGTTTTTAAATTGAATTTATTAAAAATACAATCGTATACCCAAGTAATTACATTGTTGTACATTCGGAGATAGAGAATAATCTGTTGTATGGTAATTTCGAGTGTATTGAATGGAATAGAATAGAATAGTGCTAAGCATACATACATGCTACTCCTCCCTTCGGATTGAAATGCAAATACTCGATTTTAGACGCATCAATCTAAAATGCGGGGTGACGCGCGGTCGGACCGCAGTCACTTGGTGTGCTATACTCGGGGGGTGGAGGGGACGTATTTGCAATTCGCGGTTTTCGACATCCTCGCAGTAATTGAGAGCAGCGCGAGAGCCGGAGCTCTCACACGCCCACCCCCGGGTGCGTCTAGTAAATTATCACTCCTGATAATGCTGTAAAACGCGAAACTAGTCGAGTAAATAGTAAAGTAAAAAATTGTGAAACAAACCAAGTGTAATTTAATTTAAACCTTCATTATCAATATAGTAAATTACACTGCGCGCATGGCTAATATTTATTTTACAAACTGCCTAAACGGCTATTTGCGATATGTTCGACCTGTTTGCGGTTGGCAGAGGTGTGCTGTGACAGAAATTCAGGGTTGTTTGTCTTCACTAACACTCCAATTGTTAACTACAATATGTTTAAGTAGGTTAAAAACAAAAATATTTTGTAAAATGGTAAATATTTCAAAGATATGAGCTATTAAAAGGAGGGCAGAATAATAGTATAACACAGACAAATACAAAAAAAAACAAAATTTAGACAAAACGTGCATGCTACATATTACATATTACATATATTACTTAATAGGTGGTACCAGAATCTATAAAAGTGTCGTCTGAGAAGTTGACACTGTTATAGATTCTGACCATAGAACTATAGCTGAATGAAAATGAGTAAATGTACTAATACGAGATGTGTAAAGTAACCTAGAATATCGTAAATTCATTTAAGGAACCAAAAATTGATTTTAGAAAGCAGATTTCGGGCTTCAATATCGTCATTAAGCAAATCATGTATAAATAATACCATCGCATTATTGCGCCTATAATGCAAAGATTTCATGTTAAAAGTAATTAAAAGTTCTTCATATGTTATATTTAATAGCGGATAATTATTAAACTTTTTACGGAAAACCATTAGTATAATTTTGTCATAATAACATAATAATTAGAATACGAAATAATGCTCGCAAATTCTACATCTGATCGTATATACATGTATGACCTAATAATTTTATCATAACCTGTATGTCATGACTGATGAAGACTGGGGTATTTTGGACAATTTTTGAGACTGTTGAAAACTTAAAGTGATCGATAAGCTTAAATATGTAGTCAGAGGATTATACAAACTTAGAAATATTACAAATACAATTTAGGAAGACTGCTGACAACTTTTGAGTGATTTTAAAAACTTGAACAGAATAATAGCACTGCCCATAAGTATGATATCTATGCGGTTATAAAAGCCATGTTGTTTTTAAAAGTAATTATAATTATCTGTTGTAATTTAGGTTGATAGGATATAAATTGTGTTTGGCTGTAATTTTTGTGCAGAGCATGAAGCCGCTCTCGCCCGATATAAAATACAAAAAGCAATGTCCCCGGGTAAGCAATAAAGCTCCCGGCTGTGTGGATGAGGGCTTCCGTGTAACCAGCCCCAGACAGTTATTGCTGCAGTTAATCAAGGCAAAGACGTGTTTTCAGTATCTGGATATAACAAGATATTCTATCATAGCGCGCGGGGTTTTAGTCCCCGCCCTTTTGAAAGGGCCTCCTGTCACACGTTCCATTAACTCGAACTCGTGGGTCTCTATCTTTTGTAATAACATCAAAATTTAATGCGGCGAAAATATGGAAATATCCGCACGTTGAGGCGGTTGTTGCATCCCTCCTTTATTTGTTTCGGGGCTGTAGTTAACCCAGAAAAGTCTCCACCCTCTCCGGTCTAAGGCCGGTGTTGATGCATTTAATGTCGATTAAGGTTAAATGAAGATTAAAAGGGAATTACGTCGTTTACGAGCATAAAATGAATAATATACGATCGATAGACACACACAGACACTATTTTCACACGTAACACTTTCATTTATATAATCCTTATGGAAATAATAATAATTAATAATATTTTATAGGTATAATAATAATTATTCATCTATCAATTATATTTACTATGAAATCTATACGTTATTTTATAACTCGATCTAACGAGGGTTTGCACTCTCTGATTAAGCATGGAGTAATATTTCGAGTTTAGAAAAGCCTGACAATTTGGCTTGTTCGCTTATTAAACTAAACCCGTTATGCTAACGTGAGATGAAACTAACTCAGTATATCTTGAACTTCAATTGAAATCAGTGTTTTATACGCATGGCGCATGAAGTAAAATTTCGAGTTTTGAAATACCTAAAAATTTGGTTTGGTCGCGTAGCACTACGCGCTACGCGACCACACCAAATTTTCAGGATTTTCTAAACTGAAAATTTTACTTCATGCCTAACCTGAGGGCGTATACACTCGTTAGAAACTTGAAACTGGACGTTTTTGTTTTTTTAAATTAATATCTAACATTTACAAAGTACGCACCGGAATATGTATACTTCAAAGAAAAAATCCATGTACGTCGCTCACATTCATACAGAGAGTTTTATGTAACAACGAACATTTTCATAAAGATCATTTTTATCTTAAATATACATATGTATACGTCGTACATTTTCCGACGTTCGGTTTGTTAAAAGAATTTAATTCAAAGCTTTAAACGAGTGTTTCCACTTCTAGGCTAAGCATGGAGTAAAATTTCGAGTTTAGAAAAGCCTAAAAATTTGGTTTGGTCGTGTAGCGATAAGCGCGGAGCGGCCAAACCAAATTTTCAGGCTTTTCTAAACTCGAAATTTTACTTCATGCGACACCGGTACACAACACTGATTCAATGTAAAGTTTAGCGGTGTGTTTTAAACTTCATAATATGTCAGTGTTTTGTACCGGTGGCGCATGAAGTAAAATTTCGAGTTTAGAAAAGCCTCAAAATTTGGTTTGGCCGCTCCGCGCTTCGCGCTACGCGACCAAACCAAATTTTTAGGCTTTTCTAAACTCGAAATTTTACTTCATGCTTACCCTGGGAGTGGAAAACACTCGTTTAAAGCTTTAAACTAAATTCTTTTGACAAACCGAGCGTCGGAAAATGTACGACCTATGCATATGTATACTTAAAAGAAAAATTCTTACATAAAACTCTCTGTATATTCCCAACGCTCTTAATTTAAAAGATATACGTTTAAATAGCATTTGTTTGAGCCCAATTTGAAATTTTTTATTCTTAATTCAATCTTATTTAATCCTAATTTAATTGCGTTTAAACTAACAGCTATGTTGATATTGACTTCTCCAGAAAAATATACTACGCCTAATTTGCGATCTAAAACCCAAAGACTCTTGCCGACATTATTTTATAAGATTCGGTTTGCTGACTTTACCATGCATATATATCCTTAATGGTATTCTACTTGTTAAAGATAATTACCATTCTTTCTTTAAGAACTCAACAAACCACTCACATAATACTAGGCATAGGATGTTGTTGAGAGTTGAAAAACATCAAACACATTTGTTTGAGAAATCACCATACTATGTCGGCACACTAATGTATAACAAATTGCCTGATGATATTAAGTCAACCGCAAATCGTAACACTTTTAGTAAAAAATTGAAATAAATGTCTTGTCGATAAATGCTTTTATTTCCGAATTTTTGAATTAGTTATGTATGTCTTTTATTTTAAGATGGTATTGTAATTGTGATAATATTTAATTTAATTTACTTCACACATAATTTTAATTATTAATTGACGTCTCACATCTATTTTATTGTAAATAGCCTAAGTGAATAAAGATTTCATACTTGATACTTGATACTTGACTAGTCCTAAGTTGAAAAGGTATAGTCGAAATTTATGCGTAATAAAAGAAGTTACAAACTATTAAGAGATGCTTAAAGAGGCACACTTATAGATACTTGTCAAAACCTAATACGCTGGATGAAGACTTATTGAGAACAAAACAATTCCTTGTAGTTTCTACCTTAGTCTTATTAAAACTTAGAAAGGTTGATTCTGTAAGCAATAAAAGACTTAGGGCGAAGAAAATAGAGGGAATTAAAACAACCTGCTTATTAGTCTGTTCTCTCAGTGAGTCTTTTATAAATACAGGATAGGTTGAATGACTCAGATAGACTGCGTTGAATCTAATTAAATGTAACTGAAACGATGCAAAGATTCGAGTGTAAGAAGAAAAAGAGAAAATATAAGGCTAAGATTTTTGCAGGGATAGGAGTTGAGAAAGCTTGGGAAAAATCAGAGAGACAGATGTAGATTTAAGACAATTTTAGAAAACTAGCAAAGATTTTGGAAGACAGAGAAGTTCCGCCTAACAAACGGTTGCAGGGACTTGTTAAATTGTAAAGATATGGATGGATAAAGCTAAAAAAGATTGAGAAATGCAAGTCTAGAGGACCAAGAGAACTAATCTTATTCCTCTTCAGAGTGAGATTTGAGACAAACCAATATTGAGTAATTCAGGAAGATTAATTCTCCTCAATTATCTCTTCAAACCATAAGGGAGGCAAAAAGTACGGATGACTAAGAGAACTAATTCTCATTAGTCTTATCCTTAAATTGAGAATTAAGAAAGACCCAGTTTGATAAATTCAGACAGATTGCTTCTAACTGAGTCTTTCTTGAACTGAAAAACTTAGGAAGACAATCAGCTTAGAGGACCAAGAGAACTAGTCGTACTCCTCTTCATAATTAGATTGTAGGAAAACTCATATTGAGGAATCGAGAAAGATTCTTTCTCTTCAATTATCACCTTAAACAATAAAACTAAGGAAAGCAAGAAGTACGAAGAAATAAGAGAACTAGTTGTCTTCTCTTCTTTTCAAATTGAGATTTAAGGACGACACAGTTTGAGGAATTAGAACAGATTCTGCCTTCCATTGAATCTTTCTTGAACTGTAAAACTTAAGAAGAGAAGCAGTCTAAGCGACCCATGGAACTAGTCTTGCTCCTCTTCAGAATAAGATTTGAGGAGAACTCATATTGAAGAATTCAGAATATTATTTTCTCTCCATTATCTCCAAAAAGTACGGAAGACTAAGAGAACCAGTTCTCCTCTCTCTCCTTCTCAGACTGAAATTTGAGGACGACCCAGTTTAAGGTAGTCAGACAGATTTTGCCTCGAATAGAACCTTTCTTGAACTGTAAAACTTAAAGAACCAAGAATTCCTTAGCATGAGTTTTCCTCAGATCTCATTCTGAAGAAAAGTAAGACTAGTTCACCTTTTTAGAATGAGATTTGAGATATACTCACACTGGGGAATTCAGGGAGATTCTTTCTATTCTTGATGAAGACCTAATTTAAGGAGTTCAGACAGATTTTACCTCCAATTGAGTCTTTCTTGAACTGTAAAATATAGGTAGACAATCAGTCCAGAGGACCAAGAGAACTAGTTTTCTTCAGTGTTTTCCTTGCAATGAGATTATTATTAATTTAATTATATTCTTAAACTATGAGACAACGAAAGATAAGAAGTACAGAGGACTAAGAGAGATAGTCCTCATTTGCCTCCAGAGACTGATATTTAAAAAAGATTCACTTTGAAAAATTCAGAGAGATTGAATTGATTTTTTCTACAACTGCAAGACTTAGAAAAACAACTAGTCTTCATCGGTGTTCAATTCACAATAAGATTATTATTAATTCAATTAGGAAGTACAGAGGACTCAAAAAGATAGTTCTCTTTAGTCGCCTCCTGAGACTGAGTTTTAAAGAAGACTCACTTTGAGGAATTCAGAGGGATCATATTGACTCTTTCTTAATCTATATGACTTAGAAAGTCAAGAGGACTAACAGAACTAGCCTACCTCAGGATTAGATATGTTAAAGACACACTTAACGTCCTTAAACTTAGTCTTCCCTAAAAAGAGAGTTCATACTTATGAACTCTCAAAGATACTGATATAAGGCTTAAAATACGCAATAATTCTGAGGTAAACTGGAAGACTAATAAAACCATCAATAAAATGTAACTCTTCGGAAAAGATTGAACGACACTGTAAAGTTTCCAAACCCAACAACTATTTCATTGATTGAAACTTAACTTAATCGTTATCGTTATGAATATTATTCTTTCGTTGCATAAAATTTTACTATTTTAAGAATTTTTTTAGTAGAGAAGGAAAATGATTATACTGCAAAGTACTCAACAGATAATCCACATTTTCTCTTCGGCTGATAAAAACTCTCGCGAGCCGGATGGCAGAGTGTCCCCAGACTCGGCCCTCGGTTTATGATTCCCCAAATCCACATCTAGCGCCGCCTCTTGAATAAAACAAGGAACCGGCGCCCATTTATTTTTTACGGCGCACTCTCGCCTCCGCTCGCCCCCGCGATTTGTTATCACTGATAAGAATTTATCGAGAAACGCACCCGTTTTCACGTGTCATTGATTGCGGATCAAAGCGAAATATGCGTGTACTTCTCAACAAAAATGGAAGAGAAAAGAAACAACACCCTCGAGTCAATCTAGTGAGATAATTGATAGGTTCTGGGGTCATTTATCACGGAATAAATTAAGCAAATAAAAAGTAGTATCAAGAACCGAGCGATTTTTTTAAAAGAGGGTTGAAGTGTAGCCGCTTATCAATGTTATCTTTCCCTCCATTTTGTTCATACGGTGAGTAAAAGGGTTATCAATACAGCTAATTGAATTAAGCCGCCTATAATTCTGTGTTTTAATTCTATTCACTTAAATAAGCAACGAAACGTCGAGGAATATATTTTAATTACACATCAAAGTTTAATTATATGTAATTACTTATTGACTTGGGAGCTTCAAAGTTTAATTACATGTAGTTAATTATTGGCTTTGGGGTTTAAAACATTATATTAGGAGTAATTAATTAACCACATTTGAATGAATATGTATAGAGTTGTTTATATATGTATACAAATCCATTATATATACCTGAATAAATCGCGAGTCAAACGAATTGAATCAACCCTTTAAACAATGATTATGGACAACTCAATACCGTTAATGTGTATTGGGTTGCGTCACTCTAATGTTTATACTCTATTTCAAGAGAATATTGAATAAACGAGAGAAGGAGACATATATCTTTATTTAGACTTTACAAATACATTTTTATTTAATTGTAATACAGTTTTTTTTTTTAAATAATGGATTAGTCTGTTTGGCCTATCGACCTGCGGTCTTTCTGCCTAAATCAACGATTATTATAAAAACTATTCAGATCTAAAATTATTAAACTCGACGTGTTACGCTATCGTAAAATTAAACTTAAACAGTATATTTTGAACTTGACTTCTGAAATCAGTATTTTATACGCGTGGCGCATGAAGTAAAATTTCGAGTTTAGAAAAGCCTAAAAATTTGGTTTGGTCGCTCCGCGAAGTGGAGCGACCAAACCAAATTATAAAGCTTCTCTAAACTCGAAATTTTACTTCATGCTTAATCTGGGATTGGAAACACTCATTAGAAGTTTAAAATTAAACGATTTTCTATTAACCACGAATACCTGGAAATTTTCCAAACATTCATTATCTGGATATGTATATTTATAAGAAATATTCTCTGTGGTTAGATACCTGACCATCGTAATATTTAATATTTTGTTTTTGTTTTTTTTGAGTATTTTTACCGATCTTAACTGCAACTTTCATGACCTGAAACCATAACAAACACACGTACGTTTGCACAGAGAGAAAAGAGACGCCGTAAATTTCAATAATCCGAACTGCACGCCTGCTAACTTACGGTGTGAATGCGCCGTAAAATTTATGAAATATTGTTTATTTAAAGGCTTATCTTTTACACATTGGGTTTAATTGAAACAAGAAATGAAAAAGTTCAAATTGCGCACGCTAGAATATAATCAGACTATGTAAATGTTATTATTAAAGCCGCAGTTACGGAAACCCTAGCGTTTTTATTCGCATGATTTATTGCTTGGAATAAGTAGAGTTTTATGGTACTAGAGAGTTCATTAATAGGTTGAGTAAAGTAATAATATTTCAAATATTTGACAAATCTAAATAAATAAAAGTTTCCTTAAATAATACGATTGTCCTTTTTATTCTGTACCAAGTGCAACTTTCTTATCATTTCATAAGTTGTGCATAATTGTAAATGTAATTTAATATTAATATAAGTTGGGATTAGTAAACATTTTGTTAGTGGGGCTGCAGACATAGACATACAGGTACGTTTTTTTTTCAAGTATACATTTCTTGATGCAATTTGAAGCTACTGATGAGTGTTTCCAACCATTGATTAAGCATGAAGTAAAATTTTGAGTTAAGATTAGCCTGAAAATTTGGTTTGGTCGATTTTCTAAACTCGAAATTTTACTTCATGCGCCACGCGTACAAAACACTCCATTATTTTGTAATTCACAATATTCGCTTATGTCTGATCTCACAATAATGCGTTTTTCACATTTTTATTTCGTTTAACCAAAACTCGAGCTTACAAAATTCACCTTGATCAATTTACTTTGGGATTCACTTAAAAGAGAATTCCCGGTATTTTGAACTTAACAATATTTCAGTGTTTTATACGCGTGGCGCATGAAGTAAAATTTCGAGTTTAGAAAAGCCTGAAAATTTGGTTTGGTCGCTCCGCTTCGCGGAGCGACCAAACCAAATTTTCACACTTTTCTAAACTCGAAATTTTACTTCATGCTTAATCTGGGAGTGGAAACACTCGTTTCAAATAGAACGTTTTGATAAAAAGAACGAATTCCTGAAATTTTACAGCATATACATCGAACTATGTAGATTTATAAGAATATTTACTGTATATCATCTTTGTTCTAAAAGTAAATTTACTTGATTTTATTACGTTAGATGATTCATAGGCTTTAGCTTTTGTACAGATGCAATTAAATTCGAGTATGTTATCTAATAGGCATTCCAAACGCAGCAACAGTATTCAAGTTGAGATCGGACATAGACAAAATATATTACTATAAATTGCTAATTTTTGCTTAATTATCTATTAATCTCTGGAATTATATCTGTTTAGTCCTAGTTTGAAATTAATTATTTACAATTTGATATTGATTAGTCTCAATTTGCAGTCGAAAAGGTATAGTGTTCTTCAGTATTAATATTTTTTGAGTCTCTTTGTGAATCCTTAATTAGTTCTTTGCACTTATAGATATCTGTTTTTTTTAAGTTTCTCTCAGTTTAGTCTGTTGATCTCCACATATATCAGAAAAAGACTCAATCTGTGGAGGAGACTCAAAAACACAGTAACACTGAGCAAGACTACCTAACTCTCACTTAGTCTAAAATACTTAGTCTTCCTTAGTCTCAATTGGTTTTTATTCTCTTTGCCTTTATAAATATCTGTTTTTTTGTCAGTTTCTCTCAGTTTAAATCTGTTAATTTTTACGCATGTCAGAAAAACACTCAATCTGAGGAGGTGACTGAATAACACAGTGAGACTAAGTCAAACTCCACCAAATTCTAACTTAGTAAAAATACTAGGAGAAGAATTCCTTAGTCTAAATTGGTCTTTCTTTTCTTTGGCTGCATAAATATCTGTTATTTTAGTCAGAAATTCTCAGTTTATATCTGTTAATCTTCACACATGTCAGAAAAATACTTAATCTAAGGGGTTGACTGAAAAACACAGTGAGACTAATACAGACTCTACCTAAGTCTCACTCAGTTTATGACACTAGGAGAAGTTATCCTCAGTCTTGACCAAGTAAGAGTAAGAGTAAGTTCATTTGCAACTTTCAATGCGCCCAAAACACATAATATTTAAACTTTCTAAATTCCAAATATTTACTTTATGATTAATCAAGGGGTGTTAAAATTAATTGTGTACTTTTTAAAATAATATTATCTCGTTAGTTTTGCTTCGTAAGGTGAAGTTGTAACTTAATTTCTATTTAAATTGTTAGGAGGAGGAAGAGGGGATCTTCCTACTCTTGACAATTTAACTAGAAATTAAGTTGTAACTTCACTTTACGAAGTAAAACTTACGGGGCAATATTATTTTAAAATCAAACCTATCAAGGGATAGTAAAAACAATTCCAGTGAACGTAACCAGAGACTCCGTAGAGGAAATTAGAGCTGTTTGGATGTGCGAAAGTGCGCAGTTAAGCTCAGCTAATCTTTGCTTAGAGTCTCCTGCACACAATTAACGCCGCTTCACTTCGAGTGTGTTCATTAACCGTTCGAATCCACAACACTTTGGGGGGAAAAGGAATTTTAACGCTCCCTAAAGAGCGGGCGTTGGGGGCGGGGTGATTTTTTTCGAGTTAATCCCCCCTCGCATCGATTTCCAGCGGTGTGTACATATAAAACGTGTATAAGGCTCCCGTATCTGAAACCGTTACAAACTTTTACACTTAAGATATGAAAATGGGGTAAAGTTTTGTGTATATCTGGAGTAACATAGATTTTTATGGAAATTATGGCGTGTGGTGGTTATATGGCTTATATATAAATTGTGTGTGTGTTTTGCAATCAATTTATCTTTTATCTTTGTACCTAAATATATATATACACCTTTATTTTCTTTTCTTAGTATAACCCATTGGTTTTTTCATCAATATAATTACAAAAACTTGTAATTTTATCAAAAGATAGTTTCAGTATTATAACTGACCTTCCAAATATATTGAAATCTTTATAACGAGTGTCTGTAAACTGTCGGCATTTCGGTTGCTTTGAAAAACAAAGTACATATCTTAGATTAAGTCATAAGATTCGTTAAATTCCGGAAACGACAAATATATGAATTTATATGTCTAATTACGACGTCTGTTTCTGAAGTCAAAACCTACTGGGATGCCGACAGTTTATAGACACTCGTTAGATGTATATAACAACATTTTTCAATATACACAAAAAACATGTTTTGAGTCAATCAATATACCTATCAAATTGACATTTTGTTTTGAATTTTAAAGAATTTTTATAAGGAATTGCTCACAACTGCTCACAACTGAATTTGTGAGAACTCACCTAAAATTTTAAGTAACCGTCAAAAAGTGAAAATCACCCTCGAGTGATTTATCGAGTTTTGCGCGCGAACTCCTCAATTGAGAACAATTGCATATTTGTATTATATTTTATATACTAAACGTTTGTCATAATTACGTGTTGCAGAGGCCTATTTTTTAGTAATTTTAGTAATGTTAAAACAATTATGATAAAACTTACTGGAAAAACTGTCTTGAATTTTTTCTAGAATGCCGATTTTTACAGTCTTTGATACTACACGAAACTACCATGTTGTCTATTATAATTGTAATATAAGAATAGCTAGAGAAACTGACACAATTCACAAAATAACCACTAAAAGGCTGCGTTTCAATCTGTCTAATTGACAGTAAATTCAACAAACCCGAATTTTAAACAATTGAAATTCCTAACCGACAAATGGCGCCTTTCCTCCACCACTGGCTTTACCTTTTTAGCGAAAGTTAGCGGTCCATAGATATAACATCTTCGGTTAACACCATGGCTTCATTTACAATGTTTTCTTTTTATAGATTTCTGTCTTATGCTTCCTTCTTCCGGTCCCTGTTGAGAAGACTAATAATGTTTTCTTCCACTTCCATTTTCCATCTCCCTTTTGGTTTTCCTCTTCTCTGCCTTCCTCCCATGGCTTCTTTTGCAATGGTTTTCCATGCATTTCTGTCTATTGCTTATTTCTTCTAGTCCCTGATGAGAAGACTGTTAATGTCTTCTTCCACTTTCAATTTTTATTTCTCTTTTGGTCTTCCTCTTTTCTGCCTTCTTCCAGTTTTGCTTGTCAGTATCTTTTTGGGTAGTTCATGTTTTAAGAATGCCAGTCTTAAAACATGTCCCAGCCATGTCCTCAATTCTTTGAGCTTTTACTACTGTAAAAATACTTGGCTCCCCATTCATCTCCGTATTGTTTCTTCTTTATCAAGTTTCTCCTACTTTATAATAAAAATAATAGTAGTTTATTTTCAAGAAATAAGTAATTACAAGGTAATACATATAAATGATAATGTGTCAGCAAAATACAATTTAGAAAATATAAAATTAAATAAATAGAAACAAAGTTCGAAAATATAAGATTAAATAAATAGAAACAAAGTTAATAAACGGGAAACAAACAAAAAAGAAATAAGAGAAAAATGCATGTCAACATGAATATATCCTATATCGAGAAGGTGTTTTTTTTAAATTTATTTCTTTATTTATTTTTTTTTATTTGATGTACTTCAGAGTTCGTTTAAGGAGTATAATTTTTTCTGACACAGATATGCATGCAAACATTCCTTAAAGTTCTTAATTTTTTCAATAGATTTAATATTGTACGGCAGACGATTGTAGTACTTCATCGCAGCGTAAGATGGTTCAATTTCATACATTGATAACCGATGAATCGGCAGCGCAAAGTTATTGTAGTGTCTAGTTTGATAGTTATGTTGATGGGCGGTATTGATGTTTAATTCAGCTTTAAAGTTGTGTACTAAGAGTTCATATATGTACAGCCTGTATACTTTTTTGCCCCCAAAGATTCTTCTGTATTTCGAAGTATCCAGATCTCCGAAGCAAAGGTAACCACTAGTGGGATTGTCGTCTTATATATTTTTAGCTTTAGTGATTTAATAACTAATTTAAAGCGTATATGCAGAGGTATCCTTCTGCTAGCCTTAACCTCACTTTTTTTGTATATCTGGTATTTTAGTGAAGACGAAGCCCAGGTATGTAAATGTATCGTCTTTCCTAAATACATACTTTCTTCTTTCTGATATTATTTCCAGATCTTCCTTTTCTTCAGTGCTATTTCATGCCATGTATTTAGTTTCCTTTTCATTTATTACCTGCTTCATGTTCCATGCTTCTTTTTCAAAGCTCTAGATTGCGGATCTCATTTCGCTCTTACCTTTTCTTATGATAGCAATCATGGTCCACAAAGACCGTGCATTGTGATATATTACATTTGTAAAAGTAACACATCTTAAAAATTCCCATTTTGCGGAAGAACGATTTCAAAATAATATTGTAGTGCAATTTAAAGTTATAAGACGAAAATGTTCTAGAATGTAACAATATTCCTTGATTCTAATGGTCATAATACTATGGAATTTAAAACAATATCATTAGCTTGACCAACAGTAATTTTTATTCTAAATGGGGGTCAAAATTTCCTGCGGCGGCAAAGTGAAACTATCTCTTTACCTAGTAATTTATGAACTATCTTTATGGCGTTTTTTCTAATAAAAGTCGATTTTTTATGAACACTGTACCTTATTTAACTCAATAATGCGAATTATTAAGATGTGTCACGTTTCTTGTGCACCGACGATTTGTGTAAGAATTAATATTGTTTGATGTTCTTTAATGCAGTGTGTTTGTTTAACTAGTATAGAGATTAGATCTCAAATTCTTGCTTGCTCTTCCATAATCTGACTAAAATCTCCCTAATTTGACATTTTTCACAAATTTCTCTGTACGTTTCTGTGGCACACACAATTATCCTCTTGAAAAACTCGTTATAATATAATTGTTCCACGTCCATCAAAACAATTTTATGTAAGATAATATTATCGCATATACCGCAAACGCAAACAAACTCCCATACGGCTCGCAAAAACATAAATATTATGCTAACAGGAGTGAATCCGACATCCCTAATTTTATCCCCTTTTCTCCCTCGCGAAATCACCTCATATTATCACGCGAAACCGAGAATTTTCAATTCACTGCAAGCTGATTGATTTTAAATTGCAATCAACTCAACTTGCTACAGAAAATAAATTCATATCTACAGAAAAATGATGGATATTAATATCGTCTTCTTTTGTAAGTTAAGATTCACAGAATATTGATATTTATTAAAATAATTCTACACGATAAATTGAAATCGATAGAAGATCGATGGTTCGTGAAATTATTTTGCAATGAAATTTCACATCTACAGAAAGCTAATATTAATAAAACATGTTATGTAATATTATAAAGTAAATGTACTTTTACAAGAAAGACGTTATACAGGAAATGTTTTTTAATAAGTCTTCATATTGGGATGTGTACGCTGTAAGTTTTCAAGCATTCGTTGTTTTTATGAAAATGTTTAATATGAAGCTCTAAACAAGTGTTATCGACTCCCAGATTAAGCATGAAGTAAAATTTCGAGTTTAGAGACGCCTCCGCTTGGCAGAGCAACTAAACCAAATTTGAAGGCTTTTCTAACTCGAAATTTTACTTCATGCGCCACTTAAGCACTTACATATTGTGAAATTAAAAATATACTGCTAAATCAGTATTAAAAATAAACTGCTAAAGTATTCTGTTAACAGGAACATTTTGAATTTCACAATATTTCAGTGATATACAGGGAATTTTTATTTTAGGTAAACATATGCATAAGCTGTAAATTTTCCGGCATCCGTTGTTTTTAAGAGGAGTTCAACTTAAAACTTTAAACGAGTATTGTCCACTCCCAGAATAAGCATAAAGTAAAATGTCGAGTTTAGAGAAGGCCCGTAAAAAAATTCTGGGCTTTTCTAAACTCGAAATTTTACTTCATGCGCTACGCGTATGAAACACTGATTTCAAGTGAGGTTTAAATATACCCAATGTTCACAATATTTTACTGTTTTGTGCGTGTGGCGCACGAAGTAAAATTTCGAGTTTAGAAAAGCCCACGGGGCTTTTCTAAACTCGAAATTTTACTTCATGCTTAGTCTGGGACTGGAAAACACTCGTTTAAAACTTTAAATTGAACTCTATAAAAAAAAATAACGAATATCTAAAGATTTAAAGAAAATAAGCTGAATTTGGAATACTTATACTTTAAAGAAAAACTCCCTGCATATATTCGCGTGGTGTATGAAGTAAAATTTCGAGTTTAGAATCAATTGCTCTAGGCGAATGTTCAAAGCCCGAGTTTTGATTAGATAAAATAAACATTTGTAAAATGCATTAATGTGAGATGAAACATGAGCAGTATATTGTAAAGTTCAAAATAATTTAGTGTTTTTTACGCGTGGCGCATGAAAAAAAGGTTATTTTCTTTAAATCCGTAGATGTTAGTTGTTTTTTCTTTTATAGAGTTCAATTTAAAGCTTTAATCGAGTGTTTTCCACTCCCAGACTAAGCATGAGATGAAATTTCGAGTTTAGAAAAGCCTCGTGAAAATTTGACAAATTTTCTGGGCTTTTCTAAACTCGAAATTTTACTTCTTGCGCCACGCGCATTAAACACTAAAATATTGTGAATATTAGGTATTTTATGACCTCACTTGAAATCAGTATTTTATACGCGTGGCGGATGAAGTAAAATTTCGAGTTTATAAAAACCTAAACATTTTCAGAAAATTCAATATTGCGCGACATTTCAGTGAATTTATTCTAGGAAAAAAGAAATGGAAAGAATCTAGAAATCTTCGCAAATAAACATTTGATAATGTCACTTTAGTTTTTTAATATTTTTTTGTAGATATTCCAGAAAAAAATCAAATTTAGGACGTGATTGCGTAATCAATTACGTCTTAAATTTGATTTTGACTTTAGTGGGAAACATTTTATTGAGACAAGCAGGAAGTTTGTACTTTCCTTAAAGAATTTCTACTTTTTTTTCAAAATATTGCATCCTTAAATAAGGATTTAGTTAGGGCAGAGTTTTATACGTTTAGATAGCGATCGATTTTCTTTCAAGAGAAACATTCCCTTTATAATAAATTCATTTTACACGTGTATCAAAAAACTCGTGGATATTTAAATGTTTTCATAATTGGAAACGTGGGACGCCGTGACGTCTGGCAGAAAAGGAAAGGGAAAAGGGAGATGTAGAGAAGAAGTTGAAAAAAAAAAACGAGAAGTCGCGCAGATGATGCTCGTGCATGATTTGTGCGCGCCGTCTGCTGCGAAAAATGTTTCAGGATGTGAGTTATTATGAGTCCGTGAGAAATGACCCGAATTACATCATTTAGAAGCGTTTTATTTGAGTTTGAGCCGAAGTTTTGAATTATGCCACCAAAGAGAAATTTAATATCTTTAATAAAAGAAGAGATTATTGTTTAACTTTAAACACTCGGTATTGTGCGAAAAGTATGTATTATAATTCTGTAATATATTATAATTTATGTTTTATTTTGTAATAATTTTAATTCTTGCGTTTAAATCAACAAAGTACACTTCAATCAACTACTTCCGAAACCTCGTAAGTCCCAATTTTTCAAAAAGTTTTGCTCGTAAGTCAGATATTAATAATCAATATTGAGAAGTGTTTCAATGTTTGATACTACTTTATTTTAATATTTCTACGACTCGAGTTTTTACATATTTAGTGTAATTTTCAAGTTTGACAAATTTAGAATGTTTCTATGACTAAAAATTAATAAATAGTGGTGAATACAAGACATCCGATTGAATAATTAATATGGATTACGACGTAGTAACTCAATATTCAGATATTATTAATTTACGAAAATTAGTATAAACCATCTACTCCAAATTCTTAATTAAAATAGCTCATAATAAAGTTATACGCACCATAAAAATATCAGAAGGATTATGCAGCTCATATAAAAATTAACTTGTATTTTGGGTCTCCTGTAAAATTTATTATTTTGGATTTACAAGGTTTTGGATGTAGTTAATCGATATGTCAAAACCTATTGATTTTTTTTTGTATTTCGTTAAATTCCCAAACGTACATTTCCCTTTACTGACATCCCTTATTGACCAAGTCGTAAAAATGCTCATGTACGACCCCAAGAATTCTATGTACAATGGACGTGTCCGTCTGAATAACGTGACCCAGGTCCTTCCCGTCCCGGTGCCGAAGAATATTAAAGTGGTCGAGTGGAGGAGGAGTAAAAGCCAGTGCGGATACATCCATTAAATGCACAGTTTCATTCCGGCAGAAAGGGATCCCATTTACCTCGTACTAGATTAAAATACGGACGACTGGCGTGAATAATAAGGAATTGCCCTGTTCGAAGCAAAAAAAAATAAAAATAATGAAACGGAAGGGAATTTCTAGCGCGCACAGAGAAATGCAACGCGCTGGCTTAGGTGTTGCAAGTTTTTTAATTAAGAAATGTTGGAGAGAGCATACATTGGAGATTTTATAATTAGAGTTCTCTTTCAAAACGAGTTCGCAGTTTTTTTTTTTTTTTTTTTCTTAAGTTATTACTAATTTTTACTTAAAGCAAATTATGTAAAACATGATAACTGATTTCATATCTATATACAGGGAGTTTTTGTTTAATGTATACATATCCTAATGGATACATTTTGCGGCATTCGGTGTTTTTATTAGAGTTCAATTTAAAGCTTTAAAGAGTGTTTTCCACTCCCAGGTTAAGCATGAAGTGAAATTTCGAATTTAGAAAAGCCCCTTAAAAATATGACGAGGGTCGCGCTGGGCTTTTCTAAACTCGAAATTTTACTTCATGCGCCACGCGCATAAAACACTAAATTTTGTGAACATTAGGTATATTTGAACCTCGCTTGAAATCAGTGTTTTATACGCGTGGCGCATGAAGTAAAATTTCGAGTTTAGAAAAGCCCAGAAAATTTGTCTCGGGTCGCTGCGCGATCCGAGACAAATTTTCACAGGGCTTTTCTAAACTCGAAATTTTACTTCATGCTTAACCTGGGAGTGGAAACCACTCCTTTAAAGCTTCAAATTGAACTCTAATAAATATACCGAACGCCGCAAAATATATCTATTAGGATATGTATACTTTAAACAAAAATACCCTTTAAACAGATATAAAATTAGTTATCATGTTTTACATAATTTTCTTTAAGTAAAAATTAGTAATAACTCAAGAAAAAAAAACTGCGAACTCGTTTTGAAAGAGAACTTTAATTATAAAATCTCCCATGTATGCTTTCTCCAACATTTCTCAATTAAAAAACCTTCAACACATTTTCACGGGGCTTTTCTAAACTCGAAATTTTACTTCATGCTTAGTCTGGGAGTAAAATACTTAATATTATTCTCTCAAATTTAAATAGTTTTAAATTTGAAATGTTTGAAATGTAATATTTTCTGCAATCTATATTTTACTTACATATCAAAAAGAAAAGAATTAACATCCCGTTTATCACCCGTGCTTGAAAAATGGTGATGTGGACTTTCCTCGTCATTTAAACAATTAATATTTGGCATACTTAACTTAATTCACTTGTCAATTGGTTAAAGATCATTTCACTTTAAATCAGCGTTTTATACGCGTGGCGCATGAAGTAAAATTTTGAGTTTATAAAAGCCTAATTTGGCTTGGTCGCTCCGTTGCGCTACGCGACCAAGCCAAATTTTCAAGCTTTTATAAACTCAAAATTTTACTTCATGCTTAGTCTGGGAATGGAAAGTAGCCGTTTAAAGCTACAAATTGAACTCTTTTAGAAAACGATGATTGTATACTTGAAAAAACATGTATGCTTGATCTCGCCTCTATAAATTATACAATAATTTTACAGTATTCTTAAAATAATCATTCTGAATATGAATTCCAGTCCACCGAGCTTACATTCCAAAAATATATTTTACAATTACATAATATCAATTAAATTACTGGTTGAAGTAAACAAAAATATTTGAATACCCCGCCTACGCATTAATTCCGTTTGCAAATTAATTAACCGCTCAAAATAAGCCGAAAACAAATGAAATACGTTTCTCGTTCTGCCCTCGCAATATATGAAGAATGCCAGACATTCGGTTTTACGAGGCGATAACAATTTCGCGAGTTTTCAGCCGGGATTTTAATAAGCACGCAATTTGAGGGGACCGTAAACGTTTCTACTTATATGCGGGATTCGGGATTCTTCCCGCATTCAGTTTACACACACACACTCACTATCACACAGAAAGTTGGCTTTGCTGAAATCAAAGCACCCAACGGAGAATATGTACACACCCTTTTTGATACCGCAGTGTAGAATATTTTCAGTTTTATCCCTTTTGAAACTCAGGGTAAAATACAGTTGCTAATTAGTTTTATAAATATACTTCGTTTGCTAATCAATTATAATTAAACCCTTATCAACTTTTCTTATACATTTGAGGAGCAGACTTTCTATATGCATTTTGTCCAAAAGTAACAATTTTCAGAAATACAGAAAAACTGTTACAAGTTTGTGGGTACATTTATTGAGAAGGTGTTTTTTCTAAAAAATAAATCTAAAATCACATAATCATCGTACCCATATGCCAAAAATATAACTTTGACAATTTTCCAAAAAAACTGATAAATGTGTTGGACAAACGGCATTTAGTTTGTCAATCTGGGACAAACGGCATTTAGTTTGTCACACAGGGACAAACTGCATTTTGTTTGATGACACAAAGCAACTCGACTGACTTGGTAATAACACTATGACAAAAAAATAGAAAAGTATTATTTTATTTTATGAAAATTTTACATATCAGGAAATTCATCTTCATCATTATTACAATCACAGCATAACATTTCATCTTCTTCACCGTCATAATCTTGCTCAGTATTATTTTGGTCATTTGGATTGTTTTGGTCTGAGATAATGGGCTGCAACCATGTGAGCTCGGGATCATTATACCAATTTGGGCCCGAGAGTTCGACTAATAATTTTGAGAGACTCTGAAGTTTTTTTGGTTTAATTTTATTTTGGAGTTGAACAGTAGGTAGCTTTATATTTACAAGCTTTTTTCCGCGTTTTAATAATGTTTGAAAATGTTTAGTTGGGTCGTCATTCCTATAAAATAACTCGGTTTTTAACAAAATGTCGGATTTACTTTTTGATCTTTTAATAATAATTCTTTTAGCCGCACTGATCCCTTCAATTTTCTTTAAAGAATTCAACGCGGCTTTTATATCGAAAATAATCCAATCAGTACCTAGTTTTCGAACCTCTCCCTTCTTGGAGTAAATGTCATAATATTTTGTGGGAGTTTTAATTGTACTATGACACCGTGTAACTTTTTCGATCTGTCCAAAAACACGATCTGCAGGCAAATAAGAATGCCCTCGTACCGGAAATATCACTTCCACATATTCAATTGTCTTTGGAGAGTCGTTGCACAGCCAGAGCATAAGCATATGCATCAAGTGTGCATTTTTATTTTGTCCGGCACAACCATCTGCGAATAGTCTCACTTGTTTGATATCTGACTCAAATTCTACTTTGTTTAGAAAATCGTGTAAAGCAGAACTTGTTTCTGCTGATCCCCTTTTTGCCTGATTTTCCATCCAGGTGTAGAATACTGGTTTTTTAATATCCAAGTCAGTAACACAAAAACAATATAAAGATAGTTGCTGAGCGTAGAAAGCATCCTGGATTGGTACCTTCGGTAAAACCTGAACTTGTTGCAAATCGAAGCAATATGAAACACTTTGGACAGGCTTCTCCTTCATGAGTTTGAAAAATTGTTTCGCTCGTACTTTATGTACGCGTAAATTGGTTTTTAGTATCATTAACTCATTATTTTCGTTGCAATTACTAATAGATGTTTGGGTTCTAACACAAAACCCACATACATCAGTGGCAGGGCTTCCAAATGCAATATTAAAATGATTATTAAAAATTCTACTGAAGTACTTGTAATTTACTTTCACATTTTCAACTGCATTCTCGTTGTACATTTTCCACAAAAGAGTAATATTATTTTCTGAAGATAGATAAATTCGGCGAGATTTAGCACGCCCGTAATGACTTTCATGTCCTTTTAATTTGCCTATAAATTTTTTCACATTTTGAAGTTTATCTACATTCTTAGACGAGCGTTTGTCTCCTCCGCGATTCTCAATAATACCACATCCAGATTGAATTTTCTTAGCGATAGTATTTAGGCGTCTCTGACTTACATTAAACGTTGCCAAAAATAATTTTTGGCAAATATTGATTTTTTCTTGGGCCTTCCAAGCCTAAAGATAATAACAAATAATAGCATCCTGCTGGAAATAAATTACAGAATAAAACTTACATGATATTTTATAGTAAAAGCATGGGATTTTCCTTCAGTTTTTCGATTTCTGCTTCTAATTGGTTTTTCAACTACCATACAATTCCCAAGTTTATTATCCTGTGCATTTTTATTCTTTGTTTTAAAAAATAGTTTTCTGATTGCTTTAATATCGTCATGGGATAGCTCAGAGCAGCGAAAATCATTACGTTTATGATTGCAAAGTACTTCAAAATTTTCCAAATTAGGGAAATGGTCTGAGTGCCTTTAAGAGATAATATTGATCAGCAATGATCAGATTTAAAAAAAATAAAAAAATAAATACTTACCTAACCTCACTCTTACGCTCTTTTGCGCTGATATTTCTTTTTCGCTTCCTGCTACCACGGTCAACATCTCCAACAACATGCTCCCCTTCATTGTCATTCATAATTGTTAATATTATTTCACTAACGTTAAGTGGAACAAAACACTGTAACTGCTGTAAGAACACTGTCTTTAGTAGGCGTTGATGATCAAATGGCAGTTAGTCCATATTTCTAAACTGCCATTAGTTTGTCTTTCAACGTTGGACATACTACACATAGAATGTCTAGGACATTTTCATGATTCATTTTAGACGGGGCAACATGCATTTAGAATGTATATTTCTGTGTAATATTGTAGTCTGATATATATAATTTGTGGCGCCACCTTTAGTTGAAAATGTAAAATAATGGACAAAATGCATATAGAAAATCTGCTCCTCATTTACTAAATGTTATGTGCATTGAACAATCTGCTGACAATTAAGAATTTCTTCACACAATATTCTCCTTAAATTGTGGTAATTTTTTAACTTTTCCTGTATGTTATACAAAGCTAAAGTATTGTTTTTATGAAAATGCTCAAAAAATTAAGAAGAGATATTTGTTTTGACGTCTTCTTAGTCGATTTAAGCCACTTCTGAATGATATTGAGATGAAACTTTAAACAAGAATAATTCCAATTCAAAAATATTTGAATTTTTTGAGTTCAAATTTTTGAATTGGAATTTTTCTTGTTTGAACTGTGCCGTAAGGTAAATAATCAAGTCTCACATTCGTCATACCTGACATAATTCCCTTTTTACCCTATAAATACTGACCATATTTTTTACTCAATCCATTTCTGTGTACCTGTTTATTCCACACACAACACTTTCCAAGTAAGTTTATTTCAACATCACGATGGTTTTGACCGTTATATCAAAATTAAATGGAACTATTACTATGTTTTTTACCACTTTTATTAGTTTATATATGTATACCGTTGTTACATATAAATATATTTACGACTTAACTTTCGACAGTGTGAGTGTCATTATCAAGTATAACAATTTTCAGACATGTAGATCAATAAATACTGTGTTTGAGGATTACAGACTAACGTAAGGGTTGGGAGTAATTTATAGGTAGCTTAATTTTCAAAGACACTAATTATGGGTACAGGATTATGGATTAAGTGTTTGAAAGAGCGGTGAAAACAAAATATCTGTTTGCTCGCTTAGGAGATTAATGTAAGGGTTTTTTGAATTTTTAAAAATTTTGGCGGCTTCTAATAGGTTTAGTTTTGTGGTTTTAGTAGTTTATTTCAATTTTATTTCTAATTATTTTGTTGTCATATGCAAAGCTAGTTATTCTGAAGAGAGATACATCTCGAAACGCGTCTATAGATGGCTTAAGACATTTGTTTTAATCCAACTCCTTTCATTTCTATTTGCTTGTAATTTCTCCTTTCATTTTTCATTTTTATTTGTAACTTAATTTGAAGAGAATTTGACATAATTGTTACATATGCTTTGATAGAGCGTTGTAACAAATAAAATAAAATAAGATTTTAAAACAGTCGTTTACAACAACAAATTGAACTCTTGTAAACAGCATACAATATTTGAAGATTTATAGATTGTGACAAAGGCTATAAAATATGCGACAAGTGTTTATAAAAATCACAACAATTATACTGGTAGGTCTCAGATTCAGGATTTATTTTAAACATCAACTAACTAAAAATACATGTATATACAGGATGAGTTTTTTCATGTTCTCTATGGTGATCTCGGAGATAGAAAAAAGGCTAAATAGGCAAAGTAGTGCAGTTCTACTAGCTGAATAAAAATAATGGGTCAATATGGATAAGAGTACTTCTTGATATTTTAAATTTATTTTATTTTCTGTACCGGTTTCGAACTAGCCAGTTCATCATCAGCAGAAAACTACAAAGAAATATAAAGAAGTATAAGTAAAATATTAAAACAACTTAACATCAGTAAAGAAGAATGACATAATAAATTACGAGGTTAACAGGTTTAAATTAACAATTTTAATTTAAACCTGTTTGAACCTGTTAACCTTGTAATTTATTATGTCATTCTTTTTTACTGATGTTAAGTTGTTTTAATATTTTACTTATACTTGTTTATATTTCTTTGTAGTTTTCTGTTTATGATGAACTGACTAGTTCGAAACCGGTACAGAAAATAAAATAAATTTAAAATATCAAGAAGTACTTTTATCCATTTTGACCCATTATTTTAATTTACTTGATATGACGGACTACAACCAACCTATTATGAATAAAAATAGATTTGCAAAATTTTCATAAAAGTAACTAGATATTTTTAAAAATGTGAAAACTGTCGTTTTTTTAAATGATTTTTCTGTTATTAAAAGAGATAAAAAAAACTGTAAATAACAAAGTTTTAGATAATTTTACACTAAATAATAAATGTTTTCTATCGACATTAGTTTAAGAGTTATAACACTATAATTTTTCTAAGTGATTGCTGCAAACTTATTTTTTTTTTCTTATTAGACATTTTTATATTTAACAAGTCCAGTGGATGAACTACAGAAATCTCAGAAACATTTGCTTTGTAATATTATTAATTTTAAATTCATTACTTTACAGCTTATTCTGGTTAAATTTAAGAAATACTACTTAGATTAATTTTCGAGTAGAAGCAACTAATATAATATTATTACATACGGACAAATTTCGAGGATCTGTATGGAATTTAACGAATACGAATCAAAATGCAAATTTAAGAAAAAAGCGAATATTCGCTAAATCGAATACGAATTCGAAACATCGCTAGTAGCTACTGTTAAAATAGAAATTCTGTATTTATTATATTACAGTATAGATTGTATTCGCAAATTTAATCGTTAATTAATTGTCATAATCTTCAAATTGAAAACAAATGCTGATCTTCTGCGTGAATCTAATATCCTCGCGGATTCCGTATAATTATTTGTAAATCTCGCGAGAGTGTTATCTTAAGAAATTCCGCGACGGTTAATTCTCAATGTGAATTTTCATGCGGCCTTTACATATTCATGAGGGCCGTGTAATAAAATATAAGCATCTTTACCTCATAACCTCGTTTTTAGCGGTCATATTTTTTAAGGGCTCAACAGCACGCATCTAAATGGCCCGAATTAATGACTTTCAACGACACAATTAAACCACGCCGTAAATTTACTTTTATTCGACTTCTTCTTTCTTACAAAAAAAATCTTTTATATACAATTAATGATTTGTTGTCTAGACTGAACTTTTATTTCATTAAAATTACATTATATTATTAATATCGCTGCTAGCATAGCTGCTTTAGTATGTTTGAAACTATTTCTGTCTTTTTATTTTCACTTTTGTTGTAAGTTTTAGAGTTATCGCAGTTTCGTTGTATTAAATAAGTAGATAAGTCACAAACTAATTATTTTAGTAAACCAGCTTTTTGATTAAAATAATAAAGCAATTTCATTAAAATTCATTACGTTATTTATAACACTTATAGCATAGCTACTTGAGTATCTTCAGCCCAAGTTCCCTCTTTTTTTTTACTTTTGTTATATAAGTTTTAGAGTTATCGCAATTTCGTTGTATTAAATACTCTAAAACTTATATAACAAAGTCTGGCATTTGTTGATTTTTAAAAGAGTTCAATTTGAAGCTTTAAACGAGTGTTTTTCACTCCCAGACTAAGCATGAAGTAAAATTTCGAGTTTAGAAAAGCCCCGTGAAAATTTGTCGAGGGTCGCGCAGCGACCCGAGACAAATTTTCTGGGCTTTTCTAAACTCGAAATTTTACTTCATGCGCCACGCGTATAAAACACAGATTTCAAATGAAGGTCAAATATACATAAATTTGTCTCGGGTCACTGTACGACGCTCGACAAATTTTCACTGGGCTTTTACTTTTGTTATATAAGTTTTAGAGTTATCGCAATTTCGTTGTATTAAATAAGTAGATAAATCACACACTAATTATTCTAGTTAACTAGCTTTTTGATTAAAAAAATAAAATAATTTCATTAAAATTGCGTAACGTTATTTACATCACTACTTCAGTATGTTTTGCCCTAGTTCTCTCTTTTTTTATCACTTTTATTGTAAGTTTTAGTTATCGCATTTTAGTTCGTATTGAAAAAGTAGATAAGTCAATACCTAATTATTCTGGGTAACTAGCTTTTTAATTAAAATAATCAACACCCACTAATAGCTTATCAAAATTAATTAGTCTAATTATCCCTTAATTATTTAAACGACCTATGCACGAATTTATCTTAGTGAAAACCCAATTAATTATTTTTTTGTGTAAGTAGGTGGTAATGAGTATTAGTTAAAGGACGATTACGACACGCCTTTGGGGGCGAAGTTACAATTCGAATTGTTAATAAGGAGTTTCTCTCGTGATATTTTCTACTTAGAAAATTACGTTTAATTATTTTAACGTGCTCACGCGATAAGATTATTAGGTGGAAACAACGATGAACTAAGCGAAAATTAAATTAAAGCACACCCCCCTTTTCCGCCCCCCTCACTTTCTTAGATTGTGTATTCAGGAACACACTACGGATATATTTTGAATTTAAAGCGAGCTTCTCTTACGATTGGAAATCGGACACGTAAAGGTGAATTTATTTGAATTAATTAGTGATTAATTAAGTTAAGTAGTTTGGCGTTTACTATTGTACGAAATACGTGGCTAGATTTGAATATAAAGTGTTTTAAAAAATAAGTGAAATAAATAAAGTTGTCAATTGTTGGTTGTACAATATTTTAAGATAAAGTAATAGTGAAAAAAAAAAAGAAAAAATACGAAAGATAAAAAATGGATATGTCTTTATTATTTTGCTCTCGTAGTTGATAGTATAATATAAAAAAAATATTATCCGAAAAAACAAAAAGTGTATAGATATATTAGTTAATAAAGTCATGTTATGATGTGAAATGTAGAGTGGTTAAAAATTATACGAGTTATTTAAACATCACTTTAAATCTGTGTTTTATACGCGTGACGCATGAAGTAAAATTTCGAGTTTAGAAAAGCCTGAAAATTTGGTTTGGTCGATCCGCGAAGCTAAATTTACTTTACTTTTTTACTTCATGCTTAATCAAATAGTGGAAACCCTCGATTGGCTAAAAGAAAATCTATGAAATTATTTGAATGTTTTGTTTTAATAGGTATAAAAATACAGCGAATGTTAAATAAAATTCTCTAGATTTAGTTAGATTTGCATAAATTTAGGTTTAGATGTGAAATTTATGTATGAATTTGTGTTGAGTACTAATTCATTCCCAAAGCCCAAGCAAATGTACATTAGATGGCGTTTACGCTGTCGAACATATGTAATTTGTTATAATAAAATTCACTCCTAAATTTCATTTATTGATGTACTAGTATACTATTTTACATTATAATAAAATGATACATAAATTATATGCTCATACCGGGTGTTGACTTGGCGGACGCAACATAGGAAATCCCATGTAAATTTTGAAATGTTCAAATTTTGGCTCCCCTATTTATTTTATAAACAAAATGTATTTACCTTTTTTGTAGAGGAAAAAATTCTGAATTCATTAGTGTTAACGTTTATCACTTTACGTTTCTCTAAGTTCCAATAATAAAGAAAAAATAATGTGATTTTATAAAAATAATTACATTCCATGGAATTGAAACAACAATTGCGAATATCAAAATGGCAAAAGATATCGTAGTCACTTGAATAAAGTAAATGTTTTCCAAATGATTTACACTATACAAGGAAAAAGTCATTGTTTTTATAAAATCACATTACTTTTTCGTAATTATTTTAGCTGTTAATTTTCTGACATTCGTTGATTTTTAAAAGAGTTCAATTTAAGACTTTAAAAGAGTGTTTTCCACTCCCAGACTAAGCATGAAGTAAAATTTTGCGTTTAGAAAAGCCCCGTGAAAATTTGTCGAGGGTCGCCCAGCGACCCGAGACAAATTTTCTGGGCTTTTCTAAACTCGAAATTTTACTTCATGCGCCACGCGTATAAAACACAGATTTTAAGTGAAATTCGAATATACATAAATTTCACAATATTATAATGTTTTATACGCGTGGCGCATGAAGTAAAATTCGAGTTTAGAAAAGCCCAGAAAAATTGTCTCGGGTCGCTGCGCGACCCTCGACAAATTTTCACGGGGCTTTTCTAAACTCGAAATTTAACTTCATGCTTAGTCTGGGAGTGGAAAACACTTGTTTTCTAGTTTTAAATTGAACTTAAAAAAAAAACAGGGAATATCCGCAATTGTATCAATTCCATGGTATGTCATTATTTGTACAAATTACACATTATTTTTTCTTAATTATTTTAGCTGTTAATTTTCTGGCATTTGTTGATTTTTAAAAGAGTTCAATTTGAAACTTTAAACGAGTGTTTTTCACTCCCAGACTAAGCATGAAGTAAAATTTCGAGTTCAGAAAATCCCCGTGAAAATTTGTCGAGGGTCGCGCAGCGACCCGAGACAAATTTTCTGGGCTTTTCTAAACTCGAAATTTTACTTCATGCGCCACGCGTATAAAACACAGATTTCAAGTGAAGGTCAAATATACATAAATTTGTCTCGGGTTACTGTACGACGCTCGACAAATTTTCACTGGCCTTTTCTAAACTTGAAATTTTACTTCATGCTTAGTCTGGGAGTGAAAAACACTCAAAATTTTACTTCATGCTTAGTGTGGGAGTGGAAAACACTTGTGTAAAGCTTTAAATTGAACTTAAAAAAAAACAGAGAATATTCGGAGTTATTGTATCAATTCCATTGTAAGTCATTATTTTTATAAAATCACATTACTTTTTCCTAATTATTCTAAGAGTAATGTAAAGTGTTAAGTGTGAACAGTAATGAATTTAGAATTTTTCCTTCTACAAAAAAGTAAATAGGGAAGCTAATATTTGAACACTTTAAAATTAACATGCGATTTCCTATGTTGCGTCCGCCAAGTCAACACCCGGTATAGATACAAATACAGTTAAATCTATTAAAAATTGTTAAACATTAAAAGAAAGCAATTTATGTGAGTTTTAGTGGTAAATTAATTTAACTCAACTGAACATTTTTTTATTTAAACCATTCCTACGATTTAGGTTAACATATCGATAATTGATTTATTTGTTTTGTTTAATATAAACATTTTTTTGAAATAATATTTGTTATTGTTAAATCAACATAAGCTTGAGTATATTTACACAAAATATAATAAAGTTTATCATACTGTAGAACATATCAATATATCCTAATTTGTTTCTATAAAATAACTAACAAAAAATGTAGAATTAAAAACGAAATTTGATTTTGTCGCAGACTTTTTTTAAAATACAGATTATTAAAATTGACTGGATTTTATCAAAGATAACAATAATTTATTTATTTCCTAAGAGATGAAACCAATTACAAAGTACAATAAAAGGTAAATCGAAAAATATTCCAGTAATTCCAGTAAAAATAAGTACAAAATGAGAAAAAAATAAAAATTAAGCAGGCTAAAACTCCCAATAACTTTATACTATAAATGCAGTTGAATATTAATAATAATACACACATGGGTATAGCCATGGGGCTAACAACTTATGGTAAGTCAATTATTTTGACGTGAATACACATTAAGTACAATTAAGTTTAAATACAAATATCTGCATTTGTTTTTCGAAAACATTGTATTTCATTTTAAAATTTAAAAAATAAACTATTAACTTAGGATCTTTTGTTTTCTAAATAATGTAAAAATAAGTATAAATTAAATGGCCAATTCTTGGTTGCAGAATACTTCAAACATTAAAAGTGCGATTCTTTTCGCAATCTACAACAAGTTAGTCTCACAAAGACTATATCAAACACTTATTAAAACAACTACTTTCCGAGCTAATACCCCGACGGACATTGAACTATACAACAAGTGCTGTTTTATAGGTTACTGTATGTAACAGCAAACACTCGTTGTATAGTTCAATGTCCGTCGGGGTATTAGCCCGGGAAGTAGTTGTTTCAATGAGTGTTTGATAAAGTTTTTGTAAGACTAACTTGTTGTAGATTGCGAAAAGAATCGGACTTTTAATATTAATGTAAAAATGTTCAATTAACATAGACATCACAAAACGTATTCAGAAATTAAATAGATTTAAGCCTCTCTGCAAACCAACATTAAAATAAATCTTCATCCTTTTCTTATTCATCAGTTTTATTTGACAGTAAAAATAGGCCTACATAATATACTGCGAATGTTTCTTTTAAATATTCATACGCATATATTTTTTTAACATTCGTTGTTCTGTTTTTAAGAAATTAATCAGAAGCATTAAACCAGTGTTCTCCACTCCCATATTAAGCATGAAGTAAAATTTTGAGTTTAGAAAAGCCTTAAAATTTGGTTTGGTCGCTTCGCGAAGCGAAATTTGGTTTCGCGGAGCGACCAAACCAAATTTTCAGGCTTTTCTAAACTTGAAATTTTACTTCATGCCTAATCTGGGAGTAGAAAACACTCGGTTATAGCTTCAAATTGAATTATTTTCAAAAACAACGAAGATATAGCAAATATCTGCTCTAATTCGAGTATGTATATTTGCAATAAAACAATGACAAAAAATGTATGACAATACATTGCACACATTTCTTTTTTTATTATGAAAAAGATAATCGGCCTCAGTTTTCCATCTCTAATTTCTTTATTCGTTTCTTAAGTTTGGTTAGAAAATAATTTTACATGAGTTGTTATATTTTGTAATTGTTGTCAGCCCAAAGAAAGAACAGAAGAATGCAAATTATACTTTCGTAGATAATGAGAAATAAGTTATAATTTGTATTACTTTATTGTTATGTTAAATTGCGAAGAACTCAAATTAATTACTAAAAATAATGTAATTCCATTTATAGTACATATTCTTAATAAATAATCCAACTACATTACCACAATAAAACGTGTTTATGCTGTAATTAAATATTCATTACTATTAATTAACCTAACGTGGAAATATTACGACATTGCAGCTATTTATTTACACACATGCACGAATTCTAAACAACAACAAACGTACATTTTAATAAAAACATTAAAAAGGTATTAATTAACGAACGAAATCCCCTCGCTCCCATGCGAACAACAAATTTATACGATCGCATTCTCCGCAACATTACCGGCGAATTAAAATCATACAAAAGCCATCCATCCACCGGTTAATTAATATAAAAAAGAGATAATTTGATATAGTGACTGCCTGTTGTGTATCATCAGCGGGTTATCTGCGACTCTGCCCGGCTGAGTTTTTTTTTTTAGCTTTTAGATAATTGTGGAATTGTGTATGTTATTTATGTGCTGGAACAATATAAAAAAGGTATAAAAGCTCGCGTGGAAAAACAAAAAACATAAATCTTTAATATTAATCTGCTTCTGTATTATTTTTGTTTTTAATTTATTTTAATGTGGTTGTGTATTATTTTAATTAAATGTATTTGTTTAAACTTTACACTAAAACAGCATTATACACGCGTGTAGTAAATATTTCGTGTTAAGAAATATAAATATAAAGAATATGCATTTGCTGAAGGTTTGAATTAAATTACACTTGGTTTGTTTCACAATTTTCTCTTTACTATTTACTCGACTAGTTTCGCGTTTTACGACATTATCAGGATTATCAAGAAATATATGAATTTGCGTTCAGTACTCATTCATTCGCGATGCTACTTAAGCTAATGGGCACTAGATGGCGTTTACGCTTTCGAACATATAGAAATATAAATTAAACACAATAAAAAATGTGATTTTATTTGACCGATTTTGTTTTATATTAGTTTATTTATGTAGTCAACGCAGAGCTAGGATGAATCCTCAAAAACAGGATTCGAATCACGAATCCGAATCACCTAATATGATTCGAATCACGAATACTCGAATATAGGATTCGTAAGTGAAAAATATGATTCGAATGAAAGATTCGAATCCTCATTTTTGAATCACGGATACAAATCCTTTAAAAATAAATTTGAATCTATTATTTGTAACCAGTAATATTTTATTCCATCAGTTTCTATTAACCAAAATGTTCATTTACTGAGTAAATATCTGATTATATAATGATTTTAATTAATGATGATATATGTGTTATTGAACTTCATTTTAAATCTGTATTTTATACGCGTGGCGCATGAAGTAAAATTTCGAGTTTAGAAAAGCCCCGTAAAAATTTGTCTCGGGTCGCTGCGCGACCCTCGACAAATTTTCTACGCGGGGCTTTTCTAAACTCGAAATTTTACTTCATGCTTAGTCTGGGAGTGGACAACACTCGTTCTTAGAAGTTTCAAATTAAAGGTTCACTCTAGATTACTTAGTTTATTACCATTTTACAAAGGCTACAGCTCGAAGGACCAATCATGGTCTTCGGAGACCGAAGGACTACAGGGAAACAAAGTTTATTTACAAGAAAACAACGAATATCTGAAGGTTTACAGCATGGATAAGAAAGAAAACATCCAATTTTGAAAAAAATATTTAAGTTGGGCTGGTTTTCAGTGCGTTTTTAACTTCACTTTAAATCGGTGTTTTATACGCGTGGCACATGAAGTAAAATTTCGAGTTTAGAAAAGCCCCGTGAAAATTTGTCTCGGGTCGCTGCGCGACCCTCGACAAATTTTCTACGCGGGGCTTTTCTAAACTCGAAATTTTACTTCATGCTTAGTCTGGGAGTGGACCGTCAAGGTTTTCTAAATGTCGAGATTTTCGATATTTCTAGATTTATGTCGATTTATTCACAGTTTGTTATTGTATTAAATGCAACTTTAATATTGAATAAAAACGGTTTTTTTTTAGGAATAGAATATTGACCCATTAAGAGCCGAGCAAATTATAAAGTTACTCAAAAAGTTAATTTTAGGTAAAATGTTGCATCTTTTTTTATGATTTCAATGAATGCTTTAATATATTACGTACGTCGATTTTTTAAAAGAGTTAAATTTAAAATTCAAACGAGTGTTGTCCACTCCCAGACTAAGCATGAAGTAAAATTTCGAGTTTAGAAAAGCCCCGCGTAGAAAATTTGTCTCGGGTCGCCCAGCGCTTATAAAACACTGATTTAAAGTGAAATTAAAAATGCACTGAAAAAAACCCAACTTCGATATTTTTTCAAAATTAGATGTTTTCTTTCCTATCCATGCTGTAAACCTTCAGATATTCGTTGTTTTCTTGTAAAAAACTTCGATTTCCTGTAGTTTTTCGTTCTCCGAAGACCATGGTTGGTCCTTCGAGCTGTAGCCTTTGTAAAATGGTAATAAACTTAGTAATCTAGAGTGATCCTTCAATTTTAAACTTCTAAGAACGAGTGTTGTCCACTCCCAGACTAAGCATGAAGTAAAATTTCGAGTTTAGAAAAGCCCCGCGTAGAAAATTTGTCCGGGTCGCACAGCGACCCGAGACAAATTTTCACGGGGCTTTTCTAAACTCGAAATTTTACTTCATGCGCCACGCGTATGAAACACTGATTTCAAGTGAAGTTAAAAATATACTATTAACGTTTGATATATTTCTTGGTTAAGTAACTAAATATGCATTCACAAATATTTGAATTATTCGAATATTTAAAAATTCAAATATGAATAATTTAGTGATTTAAATATTCATATTAGAATATTTAACTATTTGAATTAATCGAATTTGAATCCCAGCCTTAATAGCGATGATTCGAATTATTTAGGAGAATTTTAATCCGTGTATGAGGATTCGAATCCTTTTATAAGGATTCGATTCCTTTTATAAGGATTCGAATCCTTTTACAAGAATTCGAATCCTTTTTTAAGGATTCGAATCATCTACGTATCTGTATCATCTAATCATTTACGTATCTGGAATACGAATCCTTTTAAAAAATGTAACGAATCCGGATCACGAATTCGTTTTCACTAAAGTATTCGAATCTCTCTTTTGAATCCTCTAAAAAGATTCGAATCCGGGAATCGAATCCTGAATGATTCGAATCCTGCCCAGCTCTGAGTCAACGAAGTCCATTAATGCCTTCAATATTCTTTTGCATTCCTCTTGAAAGCATTGAGTAAATATTGTGACTATAATAATGGCTGAAAATATGAATAAAAAACGAGTGAAAATATTAAATGGTATTGTTGTATGCTACAAATAATCGCGCACGTTCAGTTTAGTTCACTACTAAACAGTGTATGTTGATGAGAATTCGTGTCTTAAAACATAAATAAACTGTAATAAAATAAAGTTTAGAGCATCATTTCGCTTTATACTCATCATTACCGGACTTTATTTCAGCAGTTTTGAAATAAAAGTTTTAAGTCCCGCAGCTCAAACGACTTTTCTCTGTTGATACGTAACTAAAATAAAATTTACAAAAAATTAACAAACCCAAAAAAGGCATTGATTATGATTCTTCTTCTTGTTATATTATTAGCTTAAGTTTATTAACTGTATCTATAAATCCACAGACTATAATTGCACAGACTTCTTATATGTTACCTGTAAATAAGAGAATTTAAAAGTGAAACTCTAAATGTCTTAGTAATTTATTTTGTACCTAATAACTTTTATTCCTAAATCAGTTTTACAAAAACCTAAATGTAAAAATCCTGTAGTATCCGCTGTAAATATTTAGGGATTCGTTTTTAATGTTCAATTTAAAACTTCTTACGAGTGTTTCCACTCCTTGATTAAGCATGAAGTAAAATTTCGAGTTTAGAAAAGCCTAAAAATTTGGTTTGATCGCGTAGCGAAGCGAAGCGATCAAAGCAAATTTTTAGGCTTTTCTAAACTGAAAATTTTACTTCATGCGCCACACGTAACAAAACAACGAAATATAAAGTTCAAAATATACATACACATTATGTTTGATCTCATGTGAATATATTTTCTAAACTAAATAAATCTTTTAAAATTTGAACTTCAGAAGCAAAATCACAGTATTTACTTTTATTTTTGTTGACAGATATATTTGAAATGCAATATTTCAGTTTTGGTTAAATCATTTATAAAAGTACGATCTTTTTGTGTGTCTGTGTTTGCTTGCGTAAAACGTTGTGTTTGTGTATCGAGTAACAGTCCGGTCGGAAAATGAATTCAGGCGTTCGCCGTTTATAAAAAGGTAATTTCGCGCAGTGTAACAATTGTTTATCTTGTCTGAGTTCATTTGTTTTTGCCCGCTCGAAAAAGGCAATCAGCGCCGGTCGAGAGTTTATCCCAGTAGTATTTCAGAAAACGGGTTAAACTTTTCAATGAGCCTTTACACAGCCGAGTGTAAACTATCGATTGTATTCTTTTGTGAAAATTGTAAAGATCAACAATTCTGTATTTACGAAAATTGTAATAAACATTAGAGAATATTGTATCTATAAAAGAGACTGTTAGTTTATGATACTATCCTTTTCAAAAAAGTTGGGCATTTCACTTTGAAGTTAAATATTTTAAATTTAGTGGTTTCGATTTTTTTTTCAATACACAGAAATTATGATAAACGAAGTGTAAGCTTATTCTGTCAAATTAAAATAGTTGAAATATTCAGATTTGTTTTTAAATTTGAACCACACGAAGAATAATTAAGCAATTATTTTGAGGAATTTTATTTGCAAAAATAATAAATGTTCAACGTGTGTTCACAAAATAAGTAGTGTTTTTCATAAACTTTTTAAAACGGCCGAATTTAACTAAACCGACTTTTCAAGTCAAGTTGAAAATATAATACTTTAGTTTAGTTTTTAACTTCCGCGATATTTCAGCGTTTTATGCGCGTGGCGCATGAAGTAAAATTTCGAGTTTAGAAAAGCCTGAAAATTTGGTTTGGTCGCGTAGCGCGTAGCGCTACGCGACCAAACCAAATATTCAGGCTTTTCTAAACTCGAAATTTTACTTCATGCTTAATTTGGGAGAGTAAACACTCGTTAGAAGCTTCAAACTGAATGCTTTTTAAAAAGAATAAACGAAATGTACAATATATGTATCGAGGTATGTGTACTTAAAAGAAACATTCCTTGTATATACATTTCTTCGCTGTTTGAGTTTTGTGAAAAATCGAATATCTGCTATTTTGATATATATTTTTACTAAAGTTTAACACAAATCGTTATTTCAATTTGTGTGTTCACCCATTAAATTTTATAAAAAATCTTCTGTTTTGCTATACATTTTTTACACTCTTTGAGATTCATGTAAATCCGTTATTTCAGCTCTGGATCCATTGGGCCCGAGGGACTGAAAATGCGACTGAAAAAAATTGTATAAACGTGTGCCCCTCCGGTAAATTCTCCTCCGGAGCCGAAAAAAGAAAACAATACCGCGTTTTCGGCGTAATTTATTCATTCCGAAGAAAAACACGACGGACGGGAAATTAAACGCATTAGCATAATACGTTTAACATGAAAGTGAAAACGATTCTAGACATGACCTGTTATTTTTATCACATAGAAATCATGAATAAACAGGATTTTCACGCGAGAAGAAGAATTGTATACTAAAGGTTGTGATTTTCTAGAGTGAGACAGACTCTTTCAAGTCGTTTGCTACAGTAAGAAAGACTCTTTCCAGCGCTGTGCTAAAGTGAGAGATACTTATAGTAATTTCTACCATAAAAAGGTAAACGTAAAATAACGGGTCCGTCAAAAAGAGCTGACTATTATATTTTCTAAATAAAAATGTTTTCTCATTAGTTACAGATTTAAACATAACAGGGTGTTGGTGTGAGAACAGAATATTTATTTATCAAATTTATTTTGACTTATGTAGGGCAAAAGAAGGTACCTTTAAATACAGATAAAAAAAAAACATTATTGCTAAAAAACATGACTGGGGAGCACCTTTGAACAGATTTTAAAAATAATCGAAATATGTGAAACAATTAGTAATTTCCAGCTGGGAATCGCTTAGGCATCTGCAACCAAAGTTTAAATGGTATTACGCAGAGGAGCATTGTGTACATTAAATTCTCTTCGAAACAAACGTTACACTAGAATAATTGAATTAGCATTATGGTTCAACTAAAAAAAAAAAAACAAGTTGTAGCACTAGCCATGTTTCCATTTTGATAAGATATCGATATTTCATTTTTTATTCTTGGTGCAACTGAGCCTTAGTATCTTAATTTTCATATTTCACACGTTTCATCAACATTTGAAGTTATGGTGATATTTCTAAGTTTGTTTTTAATAAGACGCTTGGTCGCTTGCAAATTTTATTTTCCCATCCGTAAAAGTTAATTTTCTTCCAAAGTTAGAACATTGTTTATTCATTTCAAAGTTATCTCTAGAAATTTGATAAAGAATTAAAATATCAGTGATTTTAAATAGTTATTTTTTAGGAAAATATTTAATTAAATTTTCGTATATATTCTGCTTTTTATGCCAAACGCTAAGATTTTCATTCAAATTCATGAATATTTACAAATATCGAAATTTTGATAAAACAAATTAAGAATTGTTCCTGATGTAGATAAAAATGTGAAAAAAAATCTTTGAATTTATTACGAATTGTTTCTTAATATTTTTAAATGTATTATTTAATTGTTCTATCCTATTAACTATAACAGGCGGTAATAATTTTCAGTATAATTATAAGAAAGCCGACTTCAACAAAATTAATCAATTTCTGAATGGTGTCGATTGGACAGTTTTACAAAATCGGCATAATGTCAACGAAGTTCTAGATATTTTTTATGCTGTTATGTACTTCGTCATAGACTTATACGTACCTAAAAAACGTACTCATCACAGTACATTTCCACTATGGTTTTCAAAGCATGCATTACATCTAGTGAAAATTAAAAAAATTGCTCATAACAAATGGAAAATATCAGGCAATATGCACGATTATCATGCATTTTCAGATTTAAGATCGAGGCGTAAGAGAGACATTTTGGAATCTTATAAAAGATATGTTTTCAATGTTGAAGAATCCATACCTCATAATGTCAAATCGTTTTGGTCTTTTGTACACAGCAAAAACAAATCCCATGGGATCCCGGTGTCTATGATTTACGGTGCTCATAATGCATCGACAGCCTCAGATGTAAGCAATTTATTCGCCGGCTATTTTGCATCGGTATACAAATCAAATCATAATAAAAATATACTATTTTCACCAGATCATTTTTCACATATCAACATTATATGAATTGAAGACCATAATATTTTAACGGTTCTAGGTTCATTAAAAAACCATACTAGTGTTGATCCCGACAATGTCCCAAATTTATTTTTACGTAATTGTGCCGCTTACTTAGTTGATCCACTTCAATGTATATTTAATTTATCCATTGAAACTGGAACCTTTCTTAATATTTGCAAAGAATCATATGTCGTTCCCATACATAAGGCTGATTCTAAATCGAATGTAGAGAATTATCGTCCGATATCCATTCGTAGTGCACTATCGAAGGTTTTTGAAAAGCTTATATACACTGAGCTTTTTAATAACTCCTCCACAATCATCAGCGAACACCAGCACGGATTTTATTCAACACGATCCACGTTAACTAACTTGTTCATATATTCACAATACATTTCCAACGCCCTAGAAGAGGGCAGTGAAGTTCATGCAGTTTATTTAGATTTCAGCAAAGCTTTCGACTGCGTCAATCATTCAATTCTTATGCAAAAACTTCAATCATATGGTATACAAGATCCGCTGTTAACGTGGATTAAATCATATCTTGCATGCAGATCGCAAAGAGTTTCTATTAAATCCAATTTATCTAGTCGCATCAAGATAACTTCCGGTGTCCCTCAGGGGTCTCATCTGAGGCCGCTCCTGTTCTCATTATTCATTAACGATCTTAGTAATGCACTTAAGTGTCCACATTTGCTGTTCGCTGATGATGTGAAGATTTATTTTAAAGTACGGACGATTCATGATTGCTTGCTCATTCAGGATGATCTAACTAGCATAACCAAATGGTGTGAATTAAACGACATGGCACTGAATGTGAAGAAATGTCAATATATATGTTTTAGTAGGTGCAAAATACCAATTGAAATTCAATATTGTCTCAACGAGAAATCATTACCTAAAGTCAATTTGATCCGCGATCTTGGAGTTTTATTTGATTCAAAGTTGTCATTTAACGCACACATCGATAGTGTTATTAATAAGGCAAATAAAACTCTCTATTTTGTAAAACGATTTTCGGCTGATCTAACTAATACACGGTCCATCACTATTCTCTACAATTCACTCGTTAGATCACAGCTAGAGTACTGTCGGGTAATTTGGTCTCCATCTTATGCGGTTCATATAAACAGATTAGAATCGGTACAGAGAAAATTCATTAAGTATGCATCATTTAATTTGCATTGCAGTGGGTTACTAATACCAAGCGATAGCATTGATACATATTTGGGGCTGTATTTCGTCAAACAGTCTGGTTAGTTTACTTAATATCCATGTTCCCGCAAGGACTGTAAGAAACATGCAACTATTGCATAACGTATATCATAGAACTACTTATGGACAACATAGTCCCTTGTCGCGTATCTCCAATCAGTGCAATAATATATGCTCTACTGTCGATTTTGTTGGTGTACCGTACAGTCTATTTAAGCGGCAGCTGCATCAATGCTTAACTTAAATACATGTACATTTTTAACGATATTTCTGTACGTATACTGTGTATTATAGATTATGTTTAAATTCTGGAAACTATATGAAGCGTAAGATTCTTTTCTTGAATTCAAATAGTTTTGAATTTCAGGCATTAATTAACTTTCACGCTTTGATGCGCCGTTTTGTATGTTCTCTTGATTATTCATTTACGTTAATATATTTGTATCATTATCTGTTAGGTTATTGGTACTTTTTGTTATTGTTGTATTTCTATATAATTTATTGTAATTTTTACTACATCTATATATGTAACTAATCCTTGTAGATTTGTGTAAAAGGAGATTCCGTAAATAAATAAACATTCCATAAAATCGGTCGTCTTCCAGAAGTAATGAATAAATCTTATAATTCTCTCTTTTGTGAATTGTCCCGTTTTGGAAGTTTATCTAAACAAAAGAGATCTATTTTTAATAGGTTTACGAGTTTATTAGGGTAGAGTAATTATAATGGTCGCGCCCTTCCCCACAGCAAGGGAGTTGTTTTGGTCATTCGTATTTTCGAAAATACATTAACCATATTTTTGAGAGAAATACCACCTTTTGTTTTGGAATCATTCCCCGAAATACGGGTGATCAGTAACAACGACTCCCCCCCACCATTTCTAAACACATTTTTTGTAATTTATATTTTGTAATTTTACGACAAACATTCTACTTTTAAACTTTAAGCGTTAAACATTATACTTTTAAACATCTAAGCATCAACTCTTAAATATTTTGCTGTAAATACGTATAAATACTTTTAATTATTTAAATGTTTTAATATACCAAGTTAAACGTGCATTGAAGTGTTATTTTTTATACAAATAAACTTGAACATCTGCCTTAGAGTGGTAATATCTTCCAGTGGGATAATTCATTAAAATTTAAAACACACACCACATCACAACAGAATTAGAAATGATTCAACCAATGTTTGAAAATGTCATAATTTGGTAATTCTCCCCGAATTTTATTAATTTCTTTAATTAAAAAAAAAATTAAAAATATTTGATGATTTTAATTATTTCTGTCAAGAAATCCTTCTGCCTAATAATATTAAATGCCGTTTGACGACAACCTTGACTATTTTGACTACATATTCATTATATTGATCTTTTTTGACATTTTTCTAAACAGATGCAGTTAAATTTGTATTTAGCAATATTGACAAAAAAATATATCTTACTGGAAATAAAATTGCAAACACTTAAATTTAATTATAATATGTATTATAGTTGCAAGCAGGAAAAATATTTTTTTATATAACTAAAAGGATACATTTTTCTAATGAATAAAACTGCAGATTGTAATGATTGCAGCTCATATTGAAAAGTGTTTTCTGTAAAACTGATGTTATAAAAATCAACTCAATTTATTTTAGTATAAAATTCAGAAACAAAAATATTTAGCAGTTATTAAACAAAAGACTAAATTTCTGTAAAAAAAAACATCTACTCTATT